>JAQQSW010001065.1:0-22801 GCA_028646575.1 Pseudocheirus occidentalis
CTACTCTCCTGTAGGGCAAGATACCCACTTTAGAGTGTATGTCATTCCATCCCTAAGCCAAATTCAATGAGAGTAAGGGTGAGCCATTCTGTTTTGCCTTCCTGTTCTTCCCTTCCATTGTAACAATTATTCCTTGCCTCTTTTATATGAGATGATTAACCCCATTCTTTCTCTCCCTGTCTCCTCTCATTCTGATCCTCTCCCACCTCTCAATTTCACCTTTTAAAATGTCATCCCTACCTATTCAATTGATCCTGCGCCCTCTGTCTACATACACATAAATATTCACACTCACATATGTATTCATATGTATATATACCCTCCTGTATAGACATATATGTATGTATACATACATATATATATCTACATTTATATTCCCTTCACCTATCCCCATACTGAGAAAAGTTTTACAAGTTACAATTCTCACTTTTCCATGTTGACATGTAAATAGTTCAACCTTGATAAGTTCCTTATGATTTCTTTTCTGTTTACCTTTTCATGATTCTTGTGTTTGAATGTCAAATTTTCTCTTCAGTTCTGGTTTTATCCTCAAGAATGCTTGGAAGTCCTCCATCTCATTGAATGGCCATGTTTTCCCCTGAAATATTATACTCAGTTTTGCTGGGTAGGTGATTCTTGGTTTTAATCCTAGCTCCCTTGATCTCCAGAATATCATATTCCAGGCCCCTCAATCCCTTAATGTAGAAGCTGCTAGATCCTGGATTATCCTGATTGTGTTTCCACAGTATTCAAATTGTTTCTTCTTGGCAGCCTGTAATATTTTCTTCTTGATCTGGGAACTCTAGAACCTGGCTATAATATTCCTAGGAGTTTTCTTTGGGGATCTTTTTCAAGAGGCAGTCAGTGAATTCTTTCAAGTTCTATTTTGCCCTCTGGTTCTAAAATATCTGTGCAATTTTCCTTAATAATTTCTTGAAGGATGATTTCTAGGATTCTTTTTATGGTCATGGCTTTCAGGTAGTCCAATAATTTTTAAATTGTCTCTCCTGGATATATATTCCAGGTCAGTGGTTTTTTTCGATGAAGTATTTCACATTTGCCTTCTATTTTTTCATTTGTGTGGATCTGTTTAATAGTATCTTGATTTCTCATAAAGTCATTTGCTTCCATTTGGTCCACTCTAATTCTAAAGGAATTATTCTCTTCAGCGAACTTTTGAGATTCTTTTTCCATCAGGCAAATTTGACTTTTTAAGGCATTCTTGGACTTTTGGGGCCTCCTTTGCCATTGGAGTTAGTCTATTTTTTAAGGTGTTATTTTCTTCAGGCAGGTTGTTGACTCTCTTTTCATGACTGTCTTGCTTCATTCTCATTTCTCTCCCCAATTTTCCTTCATTTCTCTTACTTGGTTTTTAAAATCCTTTTTAAGCTCCTCTATGGCCTCTATTTACTTTGTATTTTTCTTGGAAGCTTTTGGTGTGGGAGTTCTGACTGTGTTGTCTTCCTCCCGTTTCATGCTTTGATCCTTTTTTTCCCCAAAAAAGGATTCTAGAGTTTGATTGCTGTTCTTACTTTGCTTCCTTTGCCTGCTCATATTGCCAGTGAATTACTTGATTTTTTTTAGCTCTGTGGAACTCTGCTTTCTGAGGGGAGAGCTCTTTCCCAAAGAGCTGGGGTTTTCACAGCTGCCAGAGATATTAGGAGGCTGCTGCAGCCCCCATCAGCTTTGACTGACTGAAAAAGCACCTCAGGACCACCACCCAAGACTGCAATCCAATCCAGGCAGCTCAAGACAAGGGCACTTAGCCTCTGGATTGCTTGGCCCCCCAGAAATCTGCAGGCCAGGAGCTTCTGAAGCAGCCATGTGGAAGTGGCTGCATGGCCACTGCTTCAGACTGCTTTTAGCTCTGGAGGCAGTTGGGCCTGACCATCTCCCCAAAATTTAGCTGAATTCCACTGACCTTTTCCCTTTATCCTTGGCTCTTGTGGGTTGGTGATTCTAGAAATCGCCACAGCTGCTGATGATCTGCTTTCCTGAATGCTACAGCCACAGCTTCTCCTAGACACCCTGGGGCTGAAACCACATGGGGCTGGACTTTGCTTCCAGAGCACTGGGACGACTGCCTGCCAGGCTGCCTTCAGTGGGAGCTTTGTTATTCCATCATTTTTGTGGAGTCTGGAGCTCTAAAATTTGTTGAGAGTCATATTTTATAGGTTTTGGAGGTGGTATTGGGGGGAGCTTGTGGAATTCTATTTCTGTGCCACCATCTTGACAGTGCCCCCCATGGTTGCCAGTCTTATGAGATTGCCATCTTCTCAGAGGGCAGGGTCCTTGACTTCTTTGTGTGTCAGTCAGGTAGTACAGTGCAAGGAGCAATGTGTCCAGAGTCAGCAAGAAGTGAGGTAAAACCTGGTCTTATACTTTCTAGCAGGTAAAAGCTGCCTCAGTTTCCTCATCTGTAAAAATGAGCATAATAACAGCACTTACCTCCCAAGGTTCTTGTGAGGCTCAAATGAGATAATAACCATAATGTGCTTAGCATAGCATCTGATACATAGTGGGAGTTTTATAAATGCTTATTTCCGTACAAGTTATTGCAATAACTTCCTATAAGTGCTTCCTTTCTTCCTCTTACTCGTATCTCCCCCTGGAGCTAAGGACAGATTTAAACACAGTGGAAAATGTATTCAATTAAATTGAAAGAGCTAAAGGAGTTTTCCAGAAACCCAGTAAAAGCAGATTTTAGGGCTCGTGCAGAGGCATAGCTTACAGCTTGCTGAACTAGGAAGTTTGTGCGTATCTCACAGGAAGTAACATCAAAATCATATGCTCTTCTATTGAGTCTCATATGTTTGGGTACTTGCTTGTGTATAGGTATATATATATATAGAAAACATATAGAAGATATATTTATATATACACATACATATATAGAAGATATATATAGAAAGAAGATATGTATATATAGAAGATATATATATACATGTATATATAGAAGATATGTATACACATATATAAAAGATATATATATATATATATACATATATATAGCTATACATAGAAGCCTGCAACAGTTTCTACTTTTATTCATAAGTGAAAGATTGACAGGAAGAGTTCTGACGCACCCCTGCTCGGACCTTTTTGAGGGTTGAAGAGCAAAATCTCCCTTTTATTAGTCTTCCTTACAACTTAGTTCCAGTCTACCTTTCCAAGCTAATTACACATTACTCACCATCTTCACACATTCTATTTTCAGTCAAATTGACATTCTTACTATTTCTCACATAGGATATTTCATTCCCCATCTCCAGTCACAAATTCTGGGTCTTAATACTTAACACAGTCATGAACTTGGAACTAACTGGAGGGGCAGGGAAGATCTTCAGTTCTCTGAAGGCATCTCCAGTCCTCCTAATGAATATCTGGTCCCTGGATCCAGATGACTCCGTAGGAGAAAGTGAGGCTGGTGACTTTGCACAGCTCTGCCTCACTTAAATCCAGTTCACTTGCAAGTCATGGCATCACCTCCCTGATGTCATGATGCTATTTGAAAATGAAGGACAGACAACAACAAGTATTCCCTTCTATAAGAGACCTTTCCAGGTCTCTCCTCTGCTTCTGGTGCCTTGCCACAAAAATTACTTAGCATCTACTTTATAGGCATATGTGTGTGTATAATGCTTATGTAATCATGTGAAAAGAATGTAAGCTCCTTGAGGGCAGGAGCTAATTTTGGCTTTTATCATCCCATCATTCCTAGTAGGCACTAAATAAATTCTTGTTAATTCATTTATTAATAAGGAAATAACAAGTGGCTCAGTATTCCCTGTTCTATACCAGTCTCCTCAAAGTGTGAAAACCTGAGTTCAGTCAGAGAGGATAGGGAGGGAGGATGGTGGAGAGACAGACGGATAAAGACACAGGGAAGGAAGGATAGAAGGAAGGAAGGAAGGAAGGAAGGAAGGAAGGAAGGAAGGAAGGAAGGAAGGAAGGAAGGAGGGAGGGAGGAAGGAGGGAGGAAGAGAGGAAGAGAGGGAGGGAGGGAGGGAACACAAATTAGTACATGCTGAGCTCTTTAAGTGGTTTAATCTGTTAACCTCATTTACTTTACCTTTAGAGACTATTTAACAAGGTTTGTCTGCTTAAGGAATATGTGAGATTGTAACTCTGCTTAACTTAGTTCAACTTTTTATCACTCTAAAGCAGTGGTTCTCAATATGTGGGTCATGATCCCTTTGGGGGTCGAATGACCCTTTCACAGAGGTCACCGGGGTCACCTAAGACCTTTGGAGAATACATATTTCTGATGGTCTTAGGAACCGAGACACTGCTCCTCTATCCATCTCCAGGCAGGTCCACCCACATGCAGATACATGCACATACGAGTATTAGAGGGTCGTGGCATTAGGAAGGTTGAGAATGACTGGTCTAAAGGAAATATGAGCTTATGATTTTTGTCACACTCATGGCCACATTACATTTATTTCCTATTGTAAATTCAAGTCTCCTAGCTTATAACCACTAATGCTTACTCAAATTAATTTGGCACAAGTAGCAGAGAATGGGGTGATGCCATCAAGGATAGCAAAACTACCTAGATCTAACTGTGGTTCCTCACGATGAGGATGGTTAGCACCAAAGGGCAATTGTGCAAAGTCAGACATTAGGACAGAATCAGTTTGTATGACCCCTATGTTTTAACCTTGCTCAGCCTTTGGGTAATGTGCTCAGTCACTGACTACAATGTGTGGGTATGTACGTATGAATCTATACATACACACATATATACCTTCTACATATATGTGATAAGTTAGGAATAATCAGCAAAGAAGCATACATGTACATATACACATGTACACATATACATATGTATGCACATATAAACATACACATACATATGCATCTGTATATATTTTTATGTGTGCATATATGTATATCTATATCTATAGATAGCTATGTGTATCTTGTTCATATATGACTGTTTACACGTTATTTCCCCCCTTAAACTATGAGTTCCTTGAACAATGGGACCATGTTTTACCTTTCTTTGTATCCACTTAGCACAGTGCTTGGTATACAGTAAGCACTTAATAAATACTAAATGAGGGACAGCTAAGTGGCTTAGTGAATAGAGCACTGGCCCCAGAGTCAGGAGGACCTCAGTTCAACTGTGACCTCAGACACTTGACACTTACTAGTCATGTGACCTTGGGCAAGTCACTTAACCCCAATTACCCTGCCTTTTCCTTTCCCAAAAAAAGAGGAAAAAAATTACAAAGCATTAAATGACAGACAAAAGACTTCCTCAAACTTCGGAAGGGATTGATAACACAAAAAAAGATTGAGAACCCCTGTTCTAAATTTTGATCATCCTGTCCTGAGCTTGGGAGCCTGACTTCTCTATATTCCTGACCTCCCTTCCTACAATGTGTTTATTTCCCACTTCCTTAACTCTAGGAGTCTTACTAAAGATGCTAAAGCATGATAGAAATTTTGAAACTGTGGGAATAAAAGGGAGAAAAAGTGTTTTTTTAATTGGAAATTTGGGTAAAATTTTAAATAATTATCCAAACCATAGGTCAGAGTATGAAGGAACTTAGAGACCAATGCCTTCATTTTGTAGACGAGGTAAGGGACATTTATAGAAGGGCAGGGACTTGCGCAAGGTCACAGGATTAGCCAGTTAGTTGAACCAGGACTGCTGACTCCCACGTCTAATGCCCACAACTTGGGTTAAATATACTTTTCAAGAGTCAAGCTACTGGGTTTTTTAATTTTTTTTACTAGACCCATGAAATTGCAGTGGGCTTAGTTTTTACTTAAAATTATCATAAGCATATTCAGAGATATGAAAGAATTTTTTTTAATGCTGGAAAATTTATCATTTCTTCCAATTTTGGGGGAAATTAAATGACCCTTGGTGGGGAAAATGTATCCTCATTTCTATTCTTCTTGAAAGGTCCTCCTTGGTCTTTATCTCTCTCCATCCCACATCACAATAGCACCTCAACAGGAAGAGCCTGAGCCCGAGCTCATACTCCCTAATCCTCAGGCTAACTTGAGATCTACAGACAAGGAGTAAAAATCAATCCTAGTTATACTTTGATTAAAGCTGAGATGTGAGGGGTGGCTAAGTGGCACAGTGAAAAGAGCACTGGCCCTGAAGTCAGGAGGACCTGAGTTCAAATCTGACCTTGGACACTTAACATAAAAACTAGCTGTTTTTTACTTACCTTGGGCAAGTCACTTAACCCCAATTGCCATCCAAAAAGCAAAAAAATAAAAAATAAAAACAAATGAAAAATAAAACGGAGATATGGGATAGTCTTTCCTTTTATACTAAAGAATCTCTTTTCCCCCTCCTGACCTCATAGGGTTGCTCTGAGGGAAATGCTTTGTAAACCGTGATGTGTTGCAGAAATGCATGCTGTTACTGTTATTGTCATCACTATCATAATTAATAATCACATTCTCATCTTTTTGAATGGAGCTCAGATAGAAATGGTCATGGGACAAGTAGCTATCCAGATAGTATTCTTTTATTTTTAATTTTTTGCAGACTATTTCATTGGTGTATAAAATAGCTGGTTTTTGTAATTAAAGAAAAGTATTGGGATATACTAACTTCACCCTCTGAGGTCTCAGCTTGAAGACAAGTACAACAGAAGACAGAACAGGAGAAATGACATGTAGCCCATCCTTTTCCCTCATGATTTTGACCTCTTCTGCTAGATATTTAGGAATCCTTTTTTAAAAATTTCCACATAGCTTGGAGAACACGAACATTTTACATGAAAAAATATGAAAATTCTGTTCTTAAATTGTAATGGATTAATGTTAAGTCCAGGTAATTGTGGACAGCAGTTTTGTCTGTAATAAGGATCCAACCATAGGAGAGTTTGTTGGTTCAATCTTGGGATATTCTGAAGTCTGTCTTTGCGGCACGAGTATTTATCTTGTTAGTTTATTAAAGATGGTGAGCTTCTGGTGTGTATTTCTAGCCACCAAGCCGTGTCTTGCTAGGTATTTGGCACATGCTACATCTTTGCAGCCCACAGTGAGATTTTGTATAACTTCTTCCATTTCCTTGAATAGTTTGCACTGATCAAGCAGTCAAGGCTCCTTAAGGATAACCTTTCTGTAATTTCTGGTGACAATGATCTGATCCTGAATTGCCACCATAAGCTCCATAAACAAATTCTCCTCATCACCACCATCATCATCAGTGGTTTTTCTACTGCTAGACCATATCTACCTCAAAACAAAAGACTCCCTATATGACCTCTCAAATAATAATTCCACATTACTTTAAAATGAAGCCACAAATAAGCACAATTCATTCAGTTTTGTTTTTTCCCCTGGAGCTATCACTTTTAGCCAAACTCATATCTAGATCCAGGCCTAGGAAGAAATGTGACTTTCCTCAATTCCAAATCTCTGGTATTCACTTAAACCACATGGCACCTTCTATGCTATGAATCTATCGCACCTAACTGGTGACAACAAGGTAGGTCTGGACAGAAGGGAAGAGAACCAGGAAAACAGCTTCATAGGAGGTCGACTGACAAATAAGGTTCTAGCCTCCTGAAGGACCAAGTCAGGCAAGTCAACTAAAACAGGAAAGAATATTCTGTTTAGGAAGCCAAGATCCCTAATCTAGGAATCGGAATACAGGGGCCACAACCAGAAGCATCAATCACTGAGTAGGGCAGAACTTCCAGTGTGATGTTTGCTCTCTAACCTGTCACACAGTCCCTGCTGGGGATAAGTGGCCCTGGGCCCACTATTGACCATAGTCAGCTCAGAGGATAGCTGGTGAATGTTCCTCCAACTAAGGTAGATTATTTTATATGAGTCCCTCCCTCCTTCCCTCCCTCCTTCCCTTCCTTCCTCCCTTCCTTCCTTCCTTCCTTCTTTCCTTCCTTCCTTCCTTCTTTCCTTCCTTCTTTCCTTCTCTCTGTCCTTTTCTTACTTACTCCCTCCCTTCTTCCTTCCTTTCTACCTTCCTTCCTTCCTTGGGATTAAGTGACTCGTTCAAGGTCACAAAGCTAGTGTATGAGACCAAATTTGAACTCAGGTCCTCCTGAATCCTGGGCCAGTGCTCTATATATTGCACCACCTAGCTTCTCTAAGGCATCCTACTTTTAAGGAAAACTATGGAATGTGATTGGTGCTTTGTTCTTCTAAAAACCCATCCAAAATCCCTCTTACCATGTAAAAGAATGGAGGAGAGGATGTCACTAAGCATTCTCAACATATTCCAAATGACACAGATTCACAAGATGATATTTTGACTAGAAAAAGGACTGAGTGAAACAAAAAAAGCTGAAGAAATGCCATTTTTTTGGTTTTGTTGTTCAAATCACTCATCTCTCTATCCAGAAATGATTTCAGTCCGATTATGCCTTGTGTAACATACAGCCCAGTGGAATGGAAATTGCAAGCTACATCTGGCACTGGTGGCATGCAGGAGGCACAGAACTTGAAAGGGACACACACACACACACATATGTGATGCTGGGAACATGCCTAATAGGATGGCTGAATCTGAGGTGCAGCGAGCAGGCTTCTGGCAGAGCAGGGACACAGTTAACCCCAGAAATGACTTAGAATTTAAATAGCAAGTGTACAGACGCGATAGGCAAAATAAACCTGGAAGAGGGTTGGCAATACAGATGGGATATGAGCCTCTCTGTGCAGGGAAAAGGGCTGTCACTATTTTGACAGACACAGAATGACTGTTTAGACTGATGTTCAGGGAAAAGCCGGGGAGGTGATGGCTGTGGGGGAGCTCTCGACCTCCACGACAGTTTGACAGGGCTGAGCCAGAATTATGGAGAGGGGAGGGGAAAGGGAAGGAGGGAAGGTGAAGTGAGGAGAGGAGAATTCAAGGGGAAAAGAGGAGCAGGGAAAAGAAGGAAGAATATTGTTTAAAAAAACGAAAGAGAAAACATGGAAGCTGGTTCCAGGAGTTATAAGAGAGGATGGATTTTTATTCTTAGACTATCCCTTTGGGGATTACCAAGGAAGAAAAGATGGGGACCAAATCCAAGTCACTGGGGATAAATATGACTTGTTTGGGTTTGATTTCTCTTCACACTGTGAGAAGTCAGGCTTACCACTTTAGGAAGGAAGAACTAATGACAAATATGGTTCCAGCACCACAGAGACTAAGCATCCCAAATGCCAAATGCCAAGAGCTCTGGGCAAGTCACCTTGGGGTGAACCTAGAACTAAGAGAGTCAGCAAACAAAATGTCAGCAGTGGTCTGGAGGATGAGAAAGCTCCAGGCAGCAATGACCATATTAACACCAAGACTGTCTGACGGTCATGTAGTTTCTACCTTCATAGCATCTCTCAAATTCACCCACTTCTCTCTTTCAACACCACAGTCATTCTGCTGGTCCAAGGCCCCCATCACCTCACATCTAGACCACTTCAAGAGCCTGTTGGTGGGTCTGCCAGCCTGAAGGCTCTCCCCACTCCAGGCCGTCCTAAACTTAGCTGCCAAAAGAATCTACCTAAAGCACAGGTCTGACCATGCATTATATTCCTCCTACTTCCACATTCCATACTCCTTGTTTAGTTTTTAATACCCTTCACAACCTGACCCCTTCCCACCTTTCTAGTCTTCTTATGCCTTACTCCTTTCCACACACTCCACAAACCCATGACACTGGTCTCCTGGCCGTTCCTGAAACACATCACTCCTTCCTAAATGGATATTTTTACCACTATCCCTCCTGCCTGGAAGGATTCCTTTCTCATCTCTACTTTCTAGCTTCCCTAAAGCATCAACTACATGGTACAATGAATAGAGTACTGGCTCTTGAGTCAAGATGGACCTGAGTTCAAATGTGACCTCAGACACTTAACACTTATTAGCTGTGTGACCTTGGGCAAGTCACTTAACCACAATTGCCCTCCAAAAAGAAAAAAAAATTAATAGAAGAAAAAAGAAAGATTATGGTACAAGCATAAAATCTTAGAGTTAGAGTAGGCGTCCGTACATCCATCCATCCATTCATATCTTATCAGTGATTTGTTTCTTCATTCAAAATCAATTTGTTGGACCTTTACTACATGTGTTACAGTCTGTGCTACTTGCTGAGAGCAGTACAAAGATAAATAAGACCTGGTTCCTGCCCTCAAGGAACTTGGAATGTGAAATGGAACAAGTACCCAATAACAGCAATAATGAAATACAACGGGCTAAGCACACTACAGAGTAACAGCCAGTTTGGATGGGGCTGAGGAGGAAAATACTGTTTCTGGTTTGGGGGATAGGATCAGGTGGAGGCAACAGTATGACTGTGTCTTGGGTGGGGTGGTGACACGGATAGAGCACCAGGCCTGGAGTCAGGAAGACCTGAGTTAAAATTTGGCCTCAGATACTTACTAGCTGCGTGACCCTGGGCAAGTCATTTAACCTCAGTTTCCTCATCTGTAAAATGAGTTGCTGAAGGAGACCATTCAAGTATCTTTGCTAAGAAAACCTCCCAAAAGGGTCACAAAGAACCAGACATCACTGAAAATGACTGAATAACAACAAAAGCCACAAACAACAAAAGTTTAGGAGACAGCCAGGTGGCTCAGTGGATGGAGTGCTGGGCCTAGAGTCAGGAAGACCTGAATTCAAATCCAGTCTCATACATTTACTGGCTGTATGACCCTGAGTAAATCACTTAACTTCTGTTTGTCTTAATTCACTGGAGGAGAAAATGGCTAGCTGTTTCAGTATCTTTACCAAGAAAACTCCACAGACATCATTGGTATGCTGTGGTCCACAAGATCAGAAAGAGCTGGGTACAAGTCAACAACAAAGGAGAAGAAGGATTTCAAAATATGGGGACTGAGTATGTGAGAACAGGAGAAGGAATTATAGGCATATATAATTATATATAATACATATAATAAACAATATAATATATATAACACAGGCACTGTGATCAATGTTACACAAGCAAGAAAACATAAGGCATGACTCTGGAACCGTTAGCAGTATAATTTTGCGGAACTAAGGCACTTAAGTTGGGGTCTGTGGATCCCTAAAGAGTTTGTGGATAGATTTCAGTAGGGTTCATGAACTTGGGACTTTTAATATTTTGATAATTGTACTGCAATATACTTAATTTTCTTTGTAATCCTAGGCATTTTACTTTATGCATTTTAAAACATTATTCTGAGGAGCCCATGACACAGAAAAAAACACTTGCATAAAGCATAATAACCATAAATGTAATCCCCTAGACATTGACATAGTTTGAGAGTTAGAAGGAATCTTAATGGTCATCTATGAGGTCAACCTATAGCCTAGAGCAGAAGTGTCAAAGACATATCCCTCAGGTAGCATATGGCCCACAAGATTCCCCAGTATACTTGCCCAGAGTTAAATGCAATCAAGAAAGAGTTAACAAAAAACTCAAACTACAATAAAATCAATTAGATTGCACTTTAAAACTGTGTCAATATGCACCCTGTAGGGTTTTGTGGCTCCTGTTTCTCTTTGAATTGGATAGCACTGCCCTCAAGGAATCCCTGCTTTTTTTTATTGTTGATGATTTTGTTTTTGTTTTAATTGCCACAGGGTTTCTAAAACTGTTTCCTGTGGGATTTAGAGAGCCTAAATTGAGGTTTGGATTTAGAAGCTTAGTAGGAAACTGCAATCTAGAAGTGCATCAATTTAGGTGACCAGCACACGCACACACACACATTATAGCTTGCAGAAATACTTTCTCTGACAGTGTTTTTCTTACTCTTTGACTTACAGTTTCTACAACTAGGCTTATACCTCAAGGAGGTCATTGATAAGAAGAAAGTCCCTACGCACACATACACATACACCCCCCCCCACTTCTTGTAGCATCAAAGAATTCCAAAGTAAATGCTCACTGAGTGCAGAATAGTTCAATTGTGCTACATGAGTGTAATGAAATATTACTATGCTGTAAAAATTATAAATCTGATAACTACAAAGAAGCATGGATTTACATGATCTGATGCAAGTAAACAGACCCAAGATAACAATATATAGGATAATGTGGTGCTAATGCAATATTTACAACACTGACTATGACTATAAATATTCTCACATGGTGCTCAATCACAAAATATAGCAGGCTCTCCATATAGAAGACAGAAACAAAACATTTTTCAGACACCAGAAAACCAAATCCCAACACCAGGAAACTGAATCCATCATAGTAACATAGAAGTTAATGCACCACAACAAACAGAGAGCTACACCATCCCTTAACCTTCCCACAAACCAACACAAGCCTAGTTGTCACAACAGGTGGCAAAAAATGAACTTTTACTCATGAGCCTATCTGTCTTCTGGCCTGAGCATCCTCTCTCTCCCACCATCTCTCTGACTCTGACTCCCAGCTTCCTGTGTGCTCTGCTTCTCTTCAGCAAACTGCCATCACAGGCTCCATGTCAGTACATTCAGCCTATTAAGGGGCAGATTTTTTTTTCAAAGCAGGAAAGGTCTTCAAGGGGCAGAGAAGATATTCAAATTCCCATTACCATTATAGATAATGACAACAAAATGTAAATAAAAACAACCACAAAACAATCAAAAGTGAATTATGCAAAACTATAAAGAACAAAAATAGCCCCAAAGAAGAAAAATGAGACAACACTCCCACCCAACTCCTTTGCAAAGAGAAGAGATATAGAAGTATAAGATACTGCATATTTTTCAGACTTTTTCAATGCATTGATCACTATTGCTCATTTTTTATCTTTTTTTCTTCAAAAATATTTGTTATATGAAATGGCTCTCTGCAAAGGGGAGAAAGAAGAATATAGCAAGAAATTCTGTTGATATATATACCAAAAGAAATCAATAAAATTTATTTTTAAAAAGACAAACAGCTTGATAAATATTACTAAGTATCTGTTGTATTTGTTCTTGATAACAAAAAAATCAATTAAAAAAATTCTAGTTATGCCAAAGCAACAAACCACAATGAGAAGACCAAATAGAATCATTAAGTTTTCATGTTATTTCTCCACTATAGTCCCAAAGGCAGAGACATGGAGGAGGAAGCATCGCGGACAAGAAGACACCTCAAGAAAAGATTCAAAGTAAGCTTCTAACTCAATGCTGACTAAATGACTAATAATAGTTTTTGTCAATAAGGAGTGCCTTAGTATTCTAGTTTTTAAAATCTTACTTTAGGTATTTTTAAAATGTAATTAGTGTTAATCAAGATTTATGTAGTTGTTTTTAGCAGTTACAATTTTATTTTAAGAAGCAATAATTAAATTAACAATTGCATTAGTTATTTGTACTTACAGTAAGTAGTCCCTTTGGATTTATACTACCAAAATAGTACCATCACCATCCAGTGATAGCAAGTAGAATTGCAGGCACAGAATACCAACATTGTCTTGCAAATTTCAACTGCAATATTGCATTCAAAAGAAATTTGCCAAACATCTAGTATGTGTAAGAAACTGTGCTAAGTGCTACAGTGGGGAAAAAGAACTATAAGACCTGATCCTTGCCCTCAAAAATCACACTTAACAAATATTTTTAAGCAAATAAAACACATATGATTTTAATGCAGTTCAACAAAATCATATTAAGTGCCTAATATTTCCATGTACTGAAAATGAGAAAAAGAAAAAAAACAACAAAGTTGTCATATTGAATTATGGAATTTTAAATTTAAAAGAAGGATGTATATATCTATGCATGTACTGGGGCAGGGGATAGAGAGCCAGGCCTAGAGTCAGGAAGACACATCTCTGAGTTAAAATCTGGCCTCAAACACTTACTAGCTATGTGACCCTGGGCAAATCACTTAATCCTCTTTGCCTCAGTTTCCTCATCTGTCAAATGAGTTAGAGAAGGAGATGGCAAACCACTCCAGTATCTTTATCAACAAAACCCCAAATGGAGCCATGAAGAGTTGGACATAACTAACCAACAACAAAATGCGTATATGTATGTATTGTGATATGACAACAAAGGAGGAAGCCAGACAAAGGGCAACAAGACAATTAACAATATGGAAAAATCATTTTTAGTGGAGGGGCCTGGGAAAGGTTTCAAGGAGAGGTGACTCCTGATTTGGACCTTGAAGTAAAAGAAAGATGGTAGAGATGAACAGGTAGAAATGTGGAAAGAATATAAGACAAGACTGGGCAATAGCTAGTTGTCTGGTTTGAATAGCTTATTCAACAACATTTGAAGAAAATTAAGGTGGAATATGGCTACAGAATCATATAGAAATGGGTTGGTATTAGGCCTTGAATGCCAGGCTAAAGCATTCATATTTGATCTTCCAGGCAATGTGGAAAATAATAAATACTTGCTGAAAGGGGAGTCAATGAAAGGTTTTGAATTGAGGGGTGATGTCAGACCTGTACTTTATGAAGATGATTTTGGCAGCTGTGTAGAAGTTGGCTTCTTTGTCATAAAAACAAGAAAACTAAAGGGAAATTAGGAAAATAATGAGAAGGATGATACTAATTTTATTTTATTTTTTGCTTTTTGGCCCAAAGTCACAGGGCTAATAAGTGTGTGAAGTGTCTGAGGCTGGGTTTGAACTCAGGTCCTCATGATTTCAGGGCTGGTGCTTTATTCACTGCACCACCTACCCGCCCCAGATGATACTTATTTATATACATTTTCTTTACATACAGTTTCCTTATTACTTAACAATGAAATCACTGCCAGGATGGGAACCAAATGCCCTATCTGCTTGAAAAAATTGAAAAGCACTTTTCTCTAAAACTTTTCTATTTGAAAAAGAATATTCTTCTTTCAAATGAAATACTTGCAGAAAATATGATCTTGGAAGGTAAGAAAGCCAAATCTTGGTTAAGAATGGAGTTTGACAAAGAAGAATTAGCTAATGGAATTCTTTGGCTTCTTCTGTGGAGAGCTTCTTCGAGTAAGTGCATCAGAAAGAAAATGTAGAGGAATTGTACTTGGAAGGACTGTCTGAGCCCCTCCCAAAATTCACATCCCGAAAGAGGGACTCAAAATATATTGGAGTGAATTGAGAGAAAAGCAAAATCACGCTGAAGGGAACAAATTAGTCAATTTATCAAGAAATTTGTACAGAACTCCCAGAACACAAAATACTCCTGATTGTAAACTAGAATGGGGGAGAGGGGGAGGTCTTAAACCCTAGGGAACACATGTTTACTATCGCAGTCAAAAAGGTTCTAGCCTGACATAACTGAAATAGTCAGAACAGTGATCCCCGAAATGCTAAGACCACTGTGCCAAATGGCTCATTTGCAACTGGATGGAATCAAAGCACTTGAAAAATCCATCCAAAAGAACTCAAAGTCCTAGTATAAATGTGGGAAAACTGAAGAGGCCAGGAGGGAAGAATATTTCTATTCAATTACAAAACAGTCAGGTAAGTCCAAAACACAATGAAGAAAGGGAAAAAGGAAGCAAGGGAGGCAGAAAGAGGAAGAGAGGAGAGATCAATGAACTGTGTGAAAAGATATGAAAGCTTGCCTAGATACTCTGAGACATTGAGACATATAGGAGAAAATATCCTTCCCCAATCAAATGTAAGCTCCCTGAGGACAAGTACTATTTCAATTTTGTCTCTGTTAATCCAGAATAATGTCTAGCAAAATGTATGGCACACAGCAGGTGCTAATAAATGTTTGTTGATTGGTAGTGGAACTCACTGGTATCTACTAGTTGGTAGAAGGGAGGTGACTAGAACCGTAGGTCTTCTGTCTCCCAGAGGGGTTACTTTCTACCACACCTACCTACCAATCCTTCCATTTTTCTGACACTTCAGAAAGCCCTTCAGGATTTTGAAATAATCTTTCTCAGTCTCATGAATTTATACTGACACTGAAGTAATCCTCTCCCTGAGCAGCTTCTGAATGGTAAGGATGTGTGTTTTTCACTTGGGTCTCCCCAGAACCTTGCACAGTATCCTGCACTTAATAAACATGGGTACAATTAAGTCAGCTGATCCATTGATTCTCCTTAGATGTGATCCTTGAGGAGGTGATGCTTAATAAGAGAGAGTTCCAATTGAGAGAATGCCAGAGGACAACACTGGCTGTGCTGTAGTGAATTTTTACTTATTTCCAAAGGAGAAGAAAAACATTGTCTTGTGCCCAAAGCAAAGCCAATGCCAACAACCTAACTTCAGCCCATCTACTGCTGGTCCTTCTCCTCAATCTTCTCCCAAATCCTTGGTCTGTGTTGCTTTTCTGCAAGATCAGACATTGCTGAGGGAATCGGGCTGCTTCACAAATCAATAAAGGTAGCCCTAGGCCTCCTCCCCCTCTCCCCCGACTACAACAAGGGTGTGGGGGCTAGGCTGCTAGAGTAAGGATTCACCTATGCTGCTGGAGGCCAGAGATGTCACCACCTGGCTTGAAATGACACCTTTAAAGCCACTTTCCAACTCCTGCTTCCTTTCGCATAGCACGAGCTACAGACCAAGTGTCAGCCTGAATTTCTGTCCAAACTGAATTTCCTGGCTTTTCTAGGATACAGACAACGGTTTGTCTATTAGCCTGTACAATCACTTCCCTAGGGAAGAGGGAGAAACAACCATTACTTGAGATGTTTAAAACGAGACTGTTCGGGCTGCTATTGAGGTTCGCCTGCTGAGGAGGGTACTTCCCTTGGGGAAGCACTTCTTGACCTAACAAGCACTTCTCTTTCTCTTGCCTCTGTGACTTTGTTTGACTGGTGAGGTATTACTGCAGAATCGAACGGAGGCAGGGCTTGGAAGTGGGACAAGCTGTCAGAGTAAAAAGGAGAAGCTGAACATGGAATCATTTCATTTGTATTTATAAAACAAAGGGAAGGAAGAAATTTGCCTTCAGTGTAATTCATTAGTAAATGTCCCTGCTTGAAGCTGAGCTTTGCAAATATGTGCCTCACACATCTGTTCTCCCTAACTCTCCCAAGCACTTTTATCTTCATTAACTCCTTTAATTCCTTGAGAGGCAACACTTAAGACAGGGGAGAAAGAGAGTAAGGGAATGAGAGAAGAAAAAAGGGGAGAAAGAGGGAAGGAAAGGCGCATGGGGGAGGTAGAAAAAAAGAAAGGGTGGGAGGAAGGAAAGAGGGAGAGAAGATGGAATGGAAAGAAGAAGAGAGGAGAAAGAAAGAAAGAAAGAAAGAAAGAAAGAAAGAAAGAAAGAAAGAAAGAAAGAGAGGGAAGGAGAGAGGGAGGAAGGAAGGAAGGAAGAAAGAAAGAGAGGGAGGAAGAGAGGGAGGGAGGAAGGAAGGAAGGAAGGAAGGAAGGAACAAAGAAAGATGTATGGGGAAGGAAGAAAGAAGGTAAGAAGGAAGAAAGGGTGAGAGAAGGGGAAAATGGAGGGAAGAAGGAAGGGAAGGAAGAAGAAAGGAGGGGAAGAAGGAGGAAGGAAAAGAGTATGGGTAGGGAAGGAGCCAAGGAAGAAGGAATGAAGGGAGGGAAGAAGAGGGGAGAGGGAATAGAGGGAAGGAAAGGTGCATGGGAGAGGGAGGAAGGAAGGCAGCATGAGTGACCTTGATTGACTTCTTCCAAAACAGACTAGAAGGTAGATCAGACATCCATGACAGACTAGAAGTTAATTTACTATTACCCTGGTTTCCTCATCTGTAAAATGAAAGGGTTAGATGAGATGAAATCTAGGGTCCATTCAGCTTTGACATTCTATAGCTCTATGATTTTCCAAGCCCATGTGCCTCAACCACACAATGATAATACTTAGACCCAATAGCAGAGAGGCCCTCAGCCAAACTGAGAGGAGACCCACACCCCTCAGACCACTGCTTGCTTTCTTCTTTCTCCTCCTTTATGTGCTCAGTATTGTGGTGATCTCTCAGAGGCAGCTAGGCAGTAAAGCGGGTAGAGGGCAGGGTCTGGAGTCAGAAGAGTCAAGCTCAACTGTGGCCTCGGAAAATTCATAGCTATGTGACCCTAGGCAAGTCACTTACCATCTACCTGCTAGCTCAGCAGCAGCAAAAATGTAGATGATAATAATGACACTTATGTCCCAGAGTTCTTGTCAGGATCAAATGAGATGATATTTGTAAAGCATTTAGAACAGTATCTGGTACAGAGTAAGTTCTATGTAAATATTAGTTGTAGTGGTGGTGGTGGTAGTAGTAGCGGTAGTAGTAGTAGTAGTGGTAGTGGTGGAGGTGGTGGTGGTGGTGGTGGTGGTGGTGGTGGTGGTAGTAGTGGTAGTGGTGGTAGTGGTGGTAGTAGTGGTAGTGGTGGTAGTGGTGGTAGTAGTGGTAGTAGTGGTGGTGGTGGTGGTGGTGGTAGTAGTAAAGTATTTTCTAGCACAGTGACTGGCACAAAATGAGCATTTAATAAATGCTTGTTCCCTTCCCTTCCACATCCTTATTAGCAAAACTCATTTCCATCTGTTATTATAGAAATCATCTGATAAATGAAAGCACCAGAGAGAGCAAGGTACAAAGGAAAGAGGACTTAACTTAGAGTCACTGACTCTGAGTCTGAATCCCAGCTCTTCCACTTAATCTCCCAGGTGACTGTAGACAAGTCATTTGACCTCTCTAGACCTCAGTTTCCTCCTCTGTAAAATGAGGGGAGTTGGGCTACATAACCTATAAGCTTCCTACCAGCTCATGGCCTTTGATCCTTTGTTACTGTTTTTGGTATGGATCATAACACAGCTTTAATCCAATGGAAGGATTCTGCAATGGTGAGAATTCAGGCTATCACCTATAGAATGTGGAAGGGCAGAAAGATCTCCAGACAAATCACACATTAGCTAATCAATCTACCTGCAGGTAAGGTGGTTCCTACTAGGGGACTAGAGGGAAAGTACATGGGATTTAAATTCTATGCTATTCTAGACAGTTGGATAGACTTTCTCTGAGATACCAGTTCAAGTTGTATCTGAACTTGAAGCTTTAGGACTGAAGTATCCTCAGCATCTCTAACTCCCCATTTGAAGGCTATTGACCTCCTTTAATTAAGATCTATAAGCACAAGACCCTGCAGCCCAGCCAGCAATATGAAATAGCAGAGAGAACAATCAGTCCAAGGCATCCGATTTCCACTCTATAACTTCTTAGTGCCTGCCAGTGCCTGACTTCTACATCTCTGGACCCTGTTTCTAGAACCCAATCTGTCCTTTATTACCTGAGTAGATACTCTCAGGGCTCAACTCCCACATTCATAGGATCAGATTTAGAGGGAGAAGGGATCTCTAGTCTATCTTGTATACTGTGTGTTCTCTCCCCCTTTCCCACTTCCCCTTTCTTCCCCCTCTCCCCCTCCCCCTTTCTAGTGAGCCAGCCGAGGTCCAAAGTGGTTATGCCTCACCTATGGTCATCACAGTGGTGCATCAGCAGTAAGATTTGAAGCAAGGACCTCTGACGCTATAACCTTTTCCTAAGCCTGTCTCTCTCAACCCAGTCTGTTCCTCTGTAGCTGGGGCCCTGGTTCCCTCATTTATGATAGTTTACATGACCCACCTGTTCAGGTGAACTCTTAAGCTTGACAACCTTCGGGCTATTGCCTCCTATAGCCCAGCCTCCTACATACAGGTAGTTCTGCAGATCTACTAATAAAGAACACGCTTCATACACTGACACATCTGGGTCTCCACACGCATCGCCTCTCACAGGTTTGAACAATGCAATCACTACTAGGTTTAAAAAGGCAGAAGAATAAAATGGGAACTGGAAATAAGGATGAAAGTAGACTGGAAAATGAGACAGTGTTTCTAAAGCACTCGACACGGTATGGGGATCATAGTAGGTACTTAATAAATGCTCCCTCCATCTGGCTCTTCAGGAGAGATAGAACCAATCGGACTAGTTGTTTTGAGTTTGATTGCATTAGAAACTCTGAACTTGTAGCCATAGGCATACATAGAAGATGGGATACGTGTGTCAGGTGTATTGGAACATCCCTTACAAATATTCCCATTTGGTCCTAATCCTCAGGGGAAGCATCTTTTAATGCACCATTTGTTTGAGCACACTCGCCATAAAGTGCCCTGTGAAATCCATTGTACTGTTATCCATATTGTTATTTAGATGGTAAAGTTATTATTTTAGTAGTAGTCATCGTCGTCATCATGGTGGTGGTAGTAGTGGTAGTGGTGTTAGTAGTAGTAGTAGTAGTAGTAGTAGTAGTAGTAGTAGTGGTAGTGGTAGTAGTAGTAGCAGTGGTAGTAGTGGTAGTGGTAGTGGTGGTAGTGGTAGTGGTAGTGGTAGTAGTGGTAGTGGTAGTGGTGGTAGTAGTAGCAGTGGTAGTAGTGGTAGTGGTAATGGTGGTAGTGGTAGTGGTAGTAGTGGTAGTGGTAGTAGTGGTAGTGGTGGTAGTGGTGGTAGTGTTGGTAGTGGTAATAGTAGTAGTAGTAGTAGTAGTAGTAGTAGTAGTAGTAGTAGTGGTATTAGTGGTGGTGGTGGTGGTGGTGGTAGTAGTAGTAGTAGTAGTAGTAGTAGTAGTAATAGTGGTGGTGGTAAAGTGTTGTTTAGTTTAGTTATTTTAGCTTTTGAGTATTTATTACCCATATACTTTGGTAGACATGGATTTTAAGCTGCTTACGGGCAGAGACTGTCTTATTCATCTTTATACCTTCCATAGTACCAAGCACAATACTCTAAAACAGTAAGAATAGGAATAGACACACATGCCACTTTAATGTATTACAAGTTCTTTACACATATTATCTTGCTTAACCCTCATAATAACCATTATCCTGTTTTGGAGAGGAAGAATCCAAGGCAAACAGAGGCTAAGTGACTCCCACAAGGTCACAGTAAGTGTCTAAGGTCAAATTTGAACTCAGGTTTTTCCAACTCAAAATCCAACTCTCTATCCGCTGAGCCATCTAGCTGCCTCTCAGTGAGTATTTAGTATGTTATCAACTTTAAGATACTGAGTTGATACCACTGAAAAGCAGCATTTTGATGGAGATGGGGAGGTGGAGGTAGAGAGAGAAAATGTAAGACTCAGTCTCTGCCTTCAGGGAGTTTATAATCTTACTGGGGATGCAAGCTAACACATTGAACAAAAAGAGAAAGAAGGTGTTATATTAACACATGCTGGGCTATGTGATTCAGACTACATGTATTAGAGCAGTTCAAATAATAGACTAAAATGACTTACATTTATGGACATGGGATGGAAGAATACATAATTGGCCTGTCCTTTCTTCGGTGGAGGCCTATTTCCTAAAATTTATCTCCTCAGATTCTGTTTAGTCTACCTCTGAATGTCTTAAGTGATCTAGTTTCCATTAGCCTTGGGAAACCCTCTTGGAACTGAACAGTTCTCCATCTCAGAAAGTTTTTTCCAGAGTTCAGTCTCACTTCTCTACCTCAAAATTCCTCTGCCCCTTAAACAACATAATTCCTCAAATCATTCAGCTCTCCTTGTAACTTTGTGCCCGTCTCCTGAGCATGGATTGTAGGAAGTGTTTCATGCCTTTCTTCACCAGTCCCCAACACTTTCTCACAATCACCTGTTTGATCTCTACCCTTGAAATAATCCATCAAAACATAACCATCACATGCTCATTTGGGAATGGCCCTGGAACATTGCTCATTAAGGATGGGAATAGATGGCCGCTGGGGTCCTTTGCCCCTCTGAAATGCTGGGACTCTCTGATAAAGTTACAAGAGCAGTAATTTAGAACTTTAGAGCTTGTATAGTACTTTCTTCATAACACAGCCCTTTAGGGTAAATATGATCACTATTATTGCCTCCATTTGAAAGATAAGGAAATTCTGAGTGAAAAATATGCAATGGTCTGGCCAATGTCACACAGCTACTCAGTGACAGTGTCAGAACAAAACACTGAGTTTCTTATTTTGAAATCTTTAAAAGACACTGTCTTCTACCAGGACTCAATTATGAATGCTTAGTAAAAACATGATTTTTCTTTATTTTTTTATTTATTATAAAGCACTATAAAGTCATAGTGCACCCAACTTTACAGTCAATGGTGGGTGAACTTTAAACCCAAGGCGATGGTGTTACTGAGGGAGAAAGAAGGTGTACCTCTCATCCCCCTACAATGCCTAGGGCAGAAAAACATTGGAAAAGGCCAAGAGTATGGTCAGCCCTAGTTACAAATAGAAAAAGAAAGAGGAGAGAAGGAGAGGGAAAGGGAGATAGAGAGGGAGAGGGAAAAGGAATTGGAAAGGGAGAGGAAAAGGAGAGGAGGGAGAAGGGGAGGGAGGGAGGTTAACAGGGAGAGAAATTAAGAGACAAAGACAGGCAAACAGAGAGAGGGAGAAAGAAGATTGTATCATAGTATCTCCCTTACTTTATCCTTCCTCTCAAAGCTAAATGTCGCTGGTCCCTCTGATTTTCCTATGGTATGGTTTCTAGCTCCCTCAGTTATTTGATGAATCTACTCCAAATCATCAATTTTGTTCCTAAAATTGTTGTATCCAAAATTGAACAAAATACTCTATAACTGGTCAGCCCAGAGCAAACTGCATAGGAACTATCATTGCCCTCATTTGGGATCTTACGTGAAGGATGTCAACAAAGATCTTATGAGTTTTCTTGGATGTTATGCCATTCTCTTGGCCTGCATTGGACTTGCAGTAAAAAGAGGCTGCATGGAACGTGCAATGAAAAGAACAATGGATTTTGAGTCTGAGTTCAAATCCTGTTGCTGCCACTTACTAGCAGTGTGATGTTGAACAGGTAAGTCACATGATGTCTCTGGGTCTCAGTTTCCACTACAGACCTTCCTCTGTTTTAACAAAAATCTATTAATATTCTAGATCTGGTCAATTAAACCATTTTGAATCCATCTAACCCATCTATGTCTCTATCTTCTTTTTTATGTTTAAATCATGTACCCATTTTGACCTTATCTTGGTATTCAGTGTAAAATA
>JAQQSW010001066.1:0-22782 GCA_028646575.1 Pseudocheirus occidentalis
AGAAAGCCATGATGAAAAAATCAGCCTGGACAGCATCTTCCAAGAGATTTTTAAAGAAAACTGTCCTGAGGTCCTAGAATCAGAAGGAGAAATGGTTGTTGAAAGAATTCACTGATCTCCTCCTGAAAGTGATCCCAAATTGAAAATTCAAAGAAATATAGTAGCCAAATTCCAGAGCTACAAGGTCAAGGAGAAAATACTGAATGCAGCCAAAAAGAAACAATTCAAACATCGTGGAACTACAGTCAAGATTATACAGGGTTTAGCAGCTGCTACATTAAAAGATCAGAGGAAATGGAATGTGATGTTTCATAAAGCAAAAGAGCTAGGACTGCAACCAAGGATCAACTACCTGGAAAGACTGAGCATATTTTTTCAGGCAAGGAGATGGTCATTTAATGAAATAAAGGACTTCCAGACTTTCCTTATGAAAAAGCCTGAGCTCAATGGAAAATTTGATCTCCACTTACAAGAGCCAAGAAAGACATAAAAAGGTAAACAAGGCAAACATACACTCACACATACATATACACAGAGAGATGCTCACACATGCACACAACTTGGGACTCAATAAGAACAAACTGTTTACGTTCCTTTATGAGAAGCAGATACCTGTCAATACTGAAATTTGTATAAATATTGTGACACTTAAAAGGGATGTACACAGAAATAGGGTGTGGGTATAATTGGACTAACCTGAAGATTAAAAAAACTATTAAGGGGAAGAAAGGGATTGTAATTGGAGAAAAGGAAAGGTAGACTCAGAAGATGGTAAATTATGCCACAAGAAGAGGCATGAAAACATACTAAAGTGGAGGGGTGGGAAGGAAGGAGATGAGCATCATATGATCATTACTCTCATTGGTTCTGACTTAAAGAGGGATCAATACAAATGGTTATTAAGGAGAAATGAGAAGTATGAAGAGACTTTCAAAGCTTGCCTCCTCAATGAAACTACAAATGAAATTATAAATGTCCCAAGGGATCACACATCCCAAGATCATGCACCACATTTCATTTGAATTCCCTTTGTAGGATCACAGTTATATGCACAAAGATGCTGCTCACTAAATTTTATGCTTTTTTTTGCTTTTTTGAGGGACAATTGGGATTAAGTAACTTGGCCAAGGTCATGTGGCTAGCTTTTTGTGTTAAGGGTCTCAGGCCAGATTTGAACTCAGGTTCTCCTGACTCCAGGGCCAGTGCTCTATTCACTGTGCTCCCTGGCCACCCTAATTGTATGCTTTCTTAAATTGATGAAATATTGTGAACTCTTGAAAATTGTGTTGGATAAGTAGATATTTAAGGTGTAAGCAGGTCTTTTAATGATCATATAAGTACATAGTCCCTGACAACAATGACTAATTTATAAACTTTCAACAACCATTTCTCCTTTATATTTATAAAAAAATCACTGACCTCCCCTTTTTCCCACCTACCCTGAACTCATATGCCACTTTTCTGTTTTTCAAAAAATAGTCCAACTCCTAACTAGTATGGGAATTTATCTGACACAGCATCTATTCCTTCTCAGTTGATCATTAATATGCTATTTTCTTACCTTTCATATATTTGCATTGGTTTACAATCTAATTTCATATTTATTTTTATGAGATTACTAAACTCCTAGATTAGGAATGTTGTGAATATGGCTCATTTCATTTTAGCAAGGTGTTTAAATGAATTGTTCTATTCTTAGGGAAACATGGTGAAATATGCAACAATTGTACAAATACATGATTGAATGACAAAATTAGTAGACATGAATTGTTTTATGTCAACTTGGAAAATCTACCATGGAATGCCCCAATGATCCTACCCTTGGAACTGTGTAGTTTAACTTTTTTTGCTGATGAATTGTATGAAACAGTTGGAATTTTTTATTAGTTTCACAGATAACATAAAGTTTGGAAGGATTAGGATGGTGTTTTTTTTTAAAGATTTGCAGGCTAAAGCGTTGGAGTGAAACTAATAATATAAAGTCATAAAAAGGCAAAAGGAAAGCAAATTTAAACAAAGAACATGTGAGAAATGGGCAACTAATAATTGATTAGTTATCAATAGTTCTCTGAAAAAAGGTGAAAGGAAATAAGCCAATAGTGTAATATGGCAGTCAAAAATGTGAAAGCATTTGAGTATCATTCGGAGGCACAGCATATAGAAAAACAGAGTTGGTAAGCTTCTGCCTTTCACTCAAGGTAGACCACATATGTATGTAGAGCCTCGGCACCTTAGTTTGGGGAGAGAATTGATGAGCTGAAACAGATCTAGAAGATATATATCTAACCAAGATTTTAGATCTTTGAGCACATAAGGAGAGGTTGAAAGGACTGAGGGGAAGGATTGATTTTGGTTATTATTAACAGTCAGCAAACAAACCTGGCAGAATTCTGTATAACTGCTGCAAAGATCTGATCATCTGTAATGAAACAAGTGGAACAATGAAAAAGCATATAAATAGTTTTAACTATTGTTTTATTATTAGCTTTATATTTTCTGTCAAGTTCAGGGGAAGCAAACTCGGTTACAAATCCCAATAATGAAAGAATTGATGGGGCTTGCTGGTTTCTCCACTTCAAATTGTTCTTCCCCACCTAAATAGAGAAAGCAATACAATTACATTTTAGTATACTACCACTAACAGAACTCACGTGATTGCTCATACAGATCACATAAGGTTAGTTAGCTGTGAATTAATTCTTGACTCCTCTCCAGATTCTCCAATTCCCTGGTCTGTCTCCCAATGTTCATGAGAAAACACTCCTTAAACAGAAGGGGATGCTGATATTGCAGAGCAGCAATCCAAGTCTAACTCACCACCCAATGGTTTCAATACTCTATCATATTCCCCTTCTTTTAAATGAGACACTTGCCTCTCTCCACTCCTACAATACCTCTCCCACATTCTACAATCTTTCTATTAGTGCTAACAGTGGCTCAACAATTATATCTGCTAATTCTTTCAGTGTGAATCATATATCTCATAGATGCCAGGTTAAGTCATCAAGTGTTCTTTTACTAACTCCTTATTTATGATCACAACAAAACCTTAAGAACCTGTGAGATCACAGAAAACTTTACTACTTCACAATAACTGACAAGCTGTAACATTTCCAGTGTCCACTTTAACAGGCAAATCTCAGGTTTCTATAAAGGTATTTTACTGTATATCTTCCAATCTACCGGTTCCTTCCTGACTGTCTATAAATATTGACAAGTTCTTTAAAAACGTTAATTTGATCCTGCCATCGTCATTTATCACCCCATATTTCTATTTCTGATCAACTATGGACTGGAGAAAACTTGGACTCAATACTCTCACTTTCTTTCCTCCTACTCTGTTCTTTACCTTCTGATCATCTCATTAAACTAAAAGTGCTATGTCCAAAGTAACCAATGATTCAGCTGCAAAATCTAACAGTCTCCACTCTTTATTCTTGAAAGTAATAACTAGTATTCATTTGGCTTTTAATATTTACAAAGCACTTTACATATATTGTCTCATCTGATCCTCACACTGACCCTGCAAGGTAGACACTATTATTACCCCCATTTTACAGATGAGAAAACTAAGCCCCAGAGTTGTCCAGGGTCATACAGCTAAAGTATCTGAAGCAGGATTTGAAGTCCAGTCTTCCTGACTCCAAATCCAGAGCTCTATGCACTGTGACACCTATCCAAAGACCTTTACAGCACTTGATCAGCACTACTGATAGGCAGTTAGGTATTCTCCTCTCCTCTTTCCTAGTTTTCTTCCTAACCACATCTTCTCAGTCTTTGCTTGTTCTTCATTCATTTCATGCTCCCGATCAATGAGCATCCTCCAAAGTCCTGCACTGCTCTCTCTTCTCTTTTTGCACTATACCATATCCCTTGGTGAGCTCATCAACTCTTAGGGGTTCAATTGTCATCTGTATACAGATGATACTGAGATCTATTTATCTAGCTTTAGTCTCTCCTGATCTACAATCCTACATCACCAGCTGCCTTCTGACATCTCAAACTGGGTGTCTCGTAGGCATCTTAATCTCAACATGTCCAAAAGATATGTCATTATGTTTCCTGCCAAGTTTTCCCTCTTCCAGGCTTCCCCCTGAGTGTAGATGGTTTCACCATCCTCTGGAGCATCAAGGACTGAAACCTCAATTTCATCCTAACTCCTCTCATTCTCACCTCACACATCCAAGTGTTGCCATATCTTTTCATTTATTCCTTTTCAACATCTCCATTCACACAGCCAAAATATTTGTCCATGTCTTATCACTTCTCACCTAGACTATCACAATAACTTTCTAATTTCCATCCCTTTTCAATGTTTTCCCCATTCCAATCCATCTTCAAGGCATTTGCTCAAGTTATTTTCCTTTTTTTGGAGGTAATCAGAGGTGTCTTGCCCAGAGTCACACAGCTAGGAAGTGTTTGAGACCAGATTGGAACACAAGATGTGTCTTCCTCAATTTAAGCCCGGTGCTCTATCCATTGTGCCACCTACCTGCTCCTACACAAGGATACTTAAATTAAATAAAAGATGATTAGAGAGGAGATCACTATCTACAGGGCAGGATCAGGAAAGGTCTCATGTGAAAGGTGGAACTTGAGTTAAGGTTTAAATGAATCCAGGATTTCTAAGTCAGGGAAGTGGGAGGCATATTCCAGATATTGGGAACAACTTTTGAAAAAGCAGGAGTTTGAAGAGCAAGGCCAACTTGTCTGAATTGCAGAATTCATGGAGCAAAGTAATGTCCAATAAACAAGAAAGTTGGGACCGGATTATGAAAAGTTCTTTAAGGCTAACCACAAGAGTTTGTACTTACCATGTCTATTCCCTACTACCACATTCTAATTTCCACAGGGCTCCCAGACACACTTTTTCATGTCCAAACCCCTAGCTTTGTCAGACACCAATTCTCCCATATGTGAGGAATCAGTAATCAGTAGGAATATGCTGACATACCAGTTGCCAAAGCTAGCAACCATCTGCAAACACCTTTGTGAAAAGGTGTGCATCAATATTGAGATGTTGACACACCAGGAATCAGAACAGATTTGAAATGAGGCAAGATGAAGAAGAGTTGATGAGTTCAGATTTGAACCTGCTGAAGGAAGAGTGAAAGAGAATAAGTCTTTTTATTGAGCAGGTACAAGGTGCCAGGAACTAGGCTAAGTTTCTTACAAAGATTATCTCATTTAAATCTCTCAACAATCCTGTACATGGTGGCTGCTATTAACAATCCCACTTTACAACTGAGGAAAACAAGGCCAATAAGCTAAGTGACTTGCCCAGTTTCACACAGCTAGGAAATATCTGAGGCTAGATTTGAACTCAGATCTTTCTGACTCCAGGTCACTACACCACCAGACAGTAACCTGGTTTTCCTATTTTGATTCTTTCATGGTCATTTATCTTCTCAGCCATCACAGACTACTTGATCAGCCAAAGGTGATTTCACTTCAAGTGACAGATGCTACACCAACTCTTTTCTGATCCCACCAATTTTTAGGGTGTCCCCATATTACTTTGGGTCTATTTTGTATTTACTTATCTATGCATACATGGTTTGTCCCCAGTAGAATGCAAACTCCTTAAGAATAGAAATATTTTTTAGATTTTCTATCACCAGCTCCTGACACAGTACCTACCTAAATGTTAGGGGTTTCATAAATGAGAAGGATTGAAAGAAGAAAGAGAGTGAGGGAGAAAGGGGGGAGGGAGGAAGAAAGAAAAGAAGGAAGGAAGGAAGGAAGGAAGGAAGGAAGGAAGGAAGGAAGGAAGGAAGGAAGGAAGGAAGGAAGCAAAGGAAGGAAGCAAAGGAAGGAAGCAAAGGAAGGAAGGAAGGAAGGAAGCAAAGGAGGGAGGGAAAGAGAGAAAGAGAGAGGAAGGAAAGAGAAGAGAGAAATAAAAAAGGAAGAAAAGGATGGAAAAAGGTAGAAAGAAGGGAAGGATGAAAGGAGACAAAGGAGGAAGGGAGTAAAAGAAGGGAGAATAGTGGTTATACTCCCAGCACTGAAACTCTGGAGAAAAGTAAGGCTAGATATGAAGTTGTAGACATAGATGTGACAACTAAAGTCAAAGGAGCAGATAAAATCACTAAGAGATAGAATTTAGGGAGACAGGAGTAAAAGAAGTGAACCCTGGAGCACTCTTAGGTCTGGGGATGGGGGAAGAGGGAAAAAACTGAAAACAGGCAAAGGTGGAAAAACAAGAAAATACAGCGTTGTTGATTTTTTTAAATTAAGAATGCAATCTATTTGCAAATTGAAGATTATCTGGAGTCCTTTTCTCTCTAGGGTTGAATATTATCTTAATATTTAATAGCATTGTAAGAAATATATTATTAAATCTGTCCTCTTATAAAAATCAATGATTTTCAATAAAAAAATCTAAAGAAAGTATTCATCATTACTATTAAAAATACAAATTTCTAGGATCTCTTCAAGCATTATTAAGCATTTTTACATTTTTGAAGTTCCATGGACCAGAATGACTGATTATTTGCTGATTTTATTTCATCACATTTGCCTGGCACCAAGATTCCCCATCAACTGCACTGTCATTACCATATGTGGATCTCCTAAAGGGCCAACCTTATGTTTTTCATGGCAGATAAATTAGCTGGAGTTTGTAGCTTGTTTTACCTTGTCCTCTGAGAATCTGAACAGTCACTAGTAGAGTTCTGCATTGGCACATGATTCGTAACAAATAAAATTTTGATTTAAGATATTAAATCTCTAAATGAAAAAGCCATATGTTTGTGTTGGGTTTATCTGAAGCCTACTAAAAGTGTCCTATATTTCTACAAGGAATAGTTGGTAAGAATGTTCAATAGGATAGGCCTATTTTTTAAGCTGTCATTAGAAATGATTAATATTTAAGAGAAATCGATAAAAATTGAATTTGAAAAAAATCAATATTTAAGAAAAAGCATTACAAATCACTTGACTAACATTGACAGGCTTCATATATTAAAAAGGTTTGCTCTCCTTTGTATGTGGGTACAACTACAGTCACATGGAGCAAATTTTTAAAGTGGTGATATATTAGTGTGGGCCATGTGGATAAATCATTTTGTAAATCTACCCCATTCCTTTTGGAGAAAGGAAAATATTAGGGATAAATCCAGGAAATATAAAATCTCACTGTCTAATGTATTTTATATATAATTATAAATATATGCTATATGAACCCATGGCCTTTTCAAGAACTATTCTTTCTTCTTTTCTTTCTTGTTCACTTAAGAGCAAAGACCAATTTGCAGAATTAATTCTAAATATCATTATGTTTCATAAAGCAGGGAGCAAAGCAGTAAAAAGTTCTGGTTCAATTCTTCAGAAATATTAGTAAGACTGTTAACTTAAAACATTCTCAGCCCTAATGTTGCATTAATTTTCTCAAAGTAATGAACATGTAAAAGTCATGTTTCTGTTATGGTCCCTGTTTTGTTACTGATTGTTGCATGTGGTTTTTATTCCTTTGACTATGTATCATAGTCTTGCCTATCATCTACTGTGCATATAGACCGAAGAACATACATCTTCCTCTACAAGTCTTTACAAGCTAACCTTCGTTCCATCAGAATGTGGAGAGGTGCCATAAGGGAGCTTGTATTTAGTCCCAGAATCCAAACTTCAGAACTGGAAAAACCTTAGAGACCATCTACCAAGGGTGGGGAACCTGTGGCCTCAAGGTCGTATGTGGCCTCTAGGTTCTTGGATGTGGCCTTTCGACTAAGTCCAAGTTTTACAGAATAAATCCATTTATTAAGGGGATTTGTTCTGGGAAGTTTGGATTCAGTTAGAGGGCCACAGGTGAGCACCCAGAGGACCACACATGGCATCAAGGCCACAGGTTCCCCACCCCTTTCTAGGCCAACCTATATTTGAAAAATAATCACCTCTGCAACATGGCCAGTAATCAATTTAATATTCATTCTAGGGATAGATGACTCCCAAGACTGCCCACTCCATTTGTGTAGAGTTCTCATGGTTAGGAAGCTACATTCAGTCTCTCTGACATTTATATTTCTGCTTTAGTTCTGCTCTACAGGGCCAAGCAGAACAAATTTAATTCCTTTTCCACAGGGCAGCTCTTCATATATTTGAAGATAACTATCAGCTACATCCCTACAATCCCAAGCATTCTCAATTGCTTCAATGAACCTTGTATGAAATAACCTCAATGACCTTCTCCATAATGATTGCCCTTTAGAAGTTCTCCAGTTTATCCTTGTTCTTCTTAAAATGTGGCATCTCTAACCAGGGGAGAGGAAAGTGGGACTGCAGCCTCCCTCACTGGATTCTATTCTTCTCTTAATGTAGGCTATTGTTGTTGTTGCTGTCTGTTCATTTCAGTTGTATCTGACTCTGCATGACATCATTTGGGTTTTCTGTTTGTCCTAAATTCTCTTCTTCATCCATTCTTTAGTCATGTCCTATTCTTTGTGACCCCAGATGGGGTTTTCTTGACAGAGACAGTGGAGTGGTTTGCCATTTCCTTCTCCAATTCATTTTAGAGATGAGGAAACTGAGGCAAACAGGATTAAGTGATTTGTTTAGGCTAACATAGGTAGTAAGTGTCTGAGGTTGAATTTAAACTCAGAAAGATGAGATGTTACTAACTCCAGGTCTGTCACTTTATCTATTGAGCCATCTAGCTGCCCAGGCAGTTATTAGCTATTATCCTTCTCTTTTTGCAGGGTAAGTGGGAGTTGTTGTGTTGTACTCAACTCATATGGAACTTGTAATTCACTAAAATTCTAAGATCTGATTTTTACAAGCACTATCATGTAGCCATGCGTTCCTCTTGTGACATTGAATTTTTTAATTCAAGGTTAGGACTTTGCATTTAACTCTATTAAATTTCATTTTATTAAAGTCAGCCCAATATTATGGCCTGTTGAAAAGTATTTGGATCCTTCTTCTTTCATTCAGTTTACTAGATATCTCTCCCAACTTTGCATCTTTTGCAGATTTTATTAAGTGTGTCATCTGTGCTGGTATTAACCAAGTACCTGATAAAAATTTCAAATAGTTTACGTCCCAGAGCAAGATCCCTTAGGCAGTCCACTAAACTCTTAATATCAGCTATTTATTGACCACTTTAGGAGTCTGGTTGTTTAATCAAGTCCATCTAATTGTGTAATACCACAATTTTTATGAGAGTTAGAATATAGTCACTTGGCTGGTATATTGGAATGAAAACTTCTGATCTTTTATTCTTTGTAAAACACAATTCTAGTCAGACTTCACTCTTGCTCTTTTTCAGATATAGACATATTAAATGAATCTCAAGAGTTCTTTTATGAGTTTGATAAGCTTGCTGGGTAGCAAACCTTTATATAATTTTTTAAACAATCTATTATGGTTATAGACATGCCTACTGGTTCTTTGAGAGGACTAAACACATCATGATGTAGTCTCAGCAACTGATGCCAATCCAAAGATGAATTAGCTGGTTTGGAAATGATCCTCAGGGATTTACAGAAGACAGGTTTCTGTATAAATGATAACTTTATATATAATTTCTGATAAATGTTACTCCAAAGAGGAATTGTTTGACTTGAACTCTTGGGAGGACAGACTCTTATAGGAGTGTTGTGTCATTATTGTTCACTTATGCCCAACTCTTTGTGATCTCATTTGGTGGACAGTTTTTGGCAGATACTGGAGTGGTTTGTCCCTGCCTTCTTCAGTTCATTTTACAGACGAGGAAGAGAGGCAAAGAGAGTTAAGTGACTTACCTAGGGTCACACAGCTAGTAAGTGTTTGAAGTCAGATTTGAACTTATGAAGAAGAGTTTTACTCACACCAGGCCTGGCACTCTATCTAATGCACCAGATTGTTGTCCTAAAGAGGAGATGTTAGCTCATTTTCCCACTTTAACTTGTATGCTTTTCTTTTGAGAAAATCCAGAAAAAGCAGAAGGTCCAAGTTTATCAGCTTTGGAAATCAGTAATTATTGCTAATGGGATGTTATAGGAATCTTCTAGAGTTGTACATGGAATGGTCCTGTATTCATGCAATGCTGATTTAGTGTTTTCCCATCTCTTGGGGAGCAATGGTAAAGTTCTAAGTGATGCACTTATTTTCAGCAAATGTATTTATTCTTCTCACTTTAATGCCTTTTTTGTTTTGCTTTTTGGAGGGGGGAATGCAGGGCAGTTGAGGTTAAGTGCCTTTCCCAAGGTCACATAGCTAGTACTTGTTAAGTGTCTGAGGCTGGCTTTGAACTCAGGTCCTACTGACTCCAGGGCCAGCACTCTATTTACTGTGCTATCTAGCTGCCCCTTCCTTGAACGCTATCGCCAAAAATATTTAAATAGAGATTCAAGGACTACTTGTCAATGTTATGGAAGGGATTGAATTAGACGACTTCTTTGTTTCTCTCCAACTCTAAAACTCTCTACAATTCTAACATGTTATTTTTTTCATCCCAAATCTAACTTTTATTTTTTTTCCCTTCCAATCTCACAGTAAACAGTGGCCTTCTAAAATAAAATTCTTTCAGTTGTGTTCTGGATCCCAATCATTCCTGATTTGCTGTCTCTGTCCAACATCTTCAGTCTTTTCTTCTCCACTAATTACTTTTACTATGCTTCAAATCTATGATTTCTTTCCCCTTGAACCTAACCTTGACACAGTTTCTGTTTTCTCACCAGCTTCCTTTTCAAATGTCACTCACTTCTATTTCTTTATATCCACGTTGCAGCCCACTTCAAGCCTACATCACACAATCACTGAGTAAATTAACCCTGAGGAGCCACAGGTTCCAGATTTATCTTCCTGTGAACTTTTTCAAAGGATATAATGTTACTTTTACCTTTGCTGAGCATCATAAAAGGATATAGAAATCAAAATTACATGATGTAAAAGTGAACCCATGTCAGCAGACAGTATGCATCTCTTCTTCACAGTGAGACTTGTTCCAAGGACCAATAACGCCAGGCTATGTGAATTGAGGCTCCCACTAAATTAGAGTAATATTCACCTTCTCTCCCTACAATTGCTTTTATTCTCAAAATATGGATGCTTTGTATCCCTGGGTGGGGAGGTCACTTAGGAAACTGTAAAAACAGGGTCTCATTTTGCTGTGTGTAAGCATTATTCAGAATGCTCCTTCCTCTTGTGGTTTTTCTAGATACCCCTCCCATTCTATGTCCCACCCCCCTCCACTGTTGGCCTCCTTTTCCTATTTAGCCCTATTTAGTTACATTCTCATTATGCCCTTTCACCTTGGAATACTTCCTCATTCTAAATTTAAGTGGGGGGGGAAGGGTTGATTCTGGGAATATGGTGGAATAGGTCAGAAATTCCCAGGCTCTCCAAGTTTCTTCCAGACAGAAATTCTCCATGAAATGAACAAAGAGCAGCAAAAATAAAGGGGTAAAGTAGTTGTCTTCCTAAGACAGGGATGGGGAACCTACAGCCTCAAGGCCACATGTGACCCTCTACACTTGAAGCCCTAGATGGCCACATGTGGCCTTGAGGCCACAGGTTCCCTACCCCACTGACCTCAGATTACTTGAGATGACCTCAGAATAGACAGGGCCTGGGTATGGGGAGTGGGGGAGCTGAGGTTTGGCTTAAGGGAAGTGTAGACACCTACAGGCTGACACCACTGTAGGCCTTAGAGCTGCTCTGTTGATAAGCAGACTAGGCTTTGAGGAATTTCACCAAGCTTTTTGCATGAATTGGCTTACATGGAAAGAGATAACTCCTGATTGGTTAAGGGTAGCTGAGCCTAGGCTCAGCTTGCAGATAGGGCAGAGTTTATGCCAGAGCTTCTTGAAAGAGATGTGTGGTTCCAGAGACTCTTTTCCAGAGGGACAAATGGAAGAACTTCAGAAACTACAAACACATAAGAGAAGCCTGTTCCCCAGAAGCCATTCCTTATCTTGTCCTCAATAACATGCATCTTAGAGAGACAAACTGTATCAATTAAACCAGGGCTTGGTGCACAACTCATGGGCAGTTTATGTCATTACAGCTATGCAGACCCATTACCATTAATGTGTGAAGCAAAATAAACCCCTAAAGTCAAGGGCCCAGGCTACTATGAAGAACTTGACCTCAGAAGCTTCTAGGTCATCTTCCAGCTCCATAAGTCTATAAGCATCGATCCAGAGCTGAGTTAATGAGAGAGGGAAACATGCACAAGACGATTCTCATTTTTTTTTGGAGGGGGGAAGGCAAGGCAATTGGGGTTAAGTGACTTATCCGAGGTCACACAGCTAGTTAAGTGTCAAGTGTCTAAGGCCAGATTGGAAGTCAGGTCCTCTTGACTCCAGGGCCAATACTCTATTCACTGTTCCACCTAGCTGCCCCAAGACTATTTTCTTTAGAGAGGTACAGGACTAAGAATGTATGGGACATGAAGGCCTAACTTAAAATCACCTCCATCGGGTCATCATTAGATCATAAAGTTGTAGACCATGATAGAATTATAGAGTCACCATCTCTACTTGGTATAACTTCAACATGAGGGTCCATACACATTTACTGTACCAGTGCCAGAAATAGGGAGAAGTTGTACAAAGGTTAATATTTTATTCCAAAAGACTCGTGATGCAAAATGCTATCCACATCCAGAAAAAGAACTGATGGAGTCTAAATGCAGATAGAAACATACTGTTTTCACTTTAATTCCTTGTGCATTTGTTCTTTTTGTTCTGCTGCTTCTTTTGCAATATAACTAATATATAAATATGTTTTACATGATTGTATACATATAACCTATATCAAATAGCTTTGCATCTCAGGGAGGAGGCATGGAGAAAAATTTAGAACTCAAAATCTTTTTTTTAAAATGAGTTTTAAAAATTGTCTTTGGGATAATTTGGAATTGAGAAGATTGGGGGAAAATACCATAATAAAAGGGATAAAAATTTGATGTCTTTTTTCCAACTTAGGGGACCTGGGCAGTACTAGGAAAGATGTCATGATCAATTTCTTGTGAAACTATTCCATTTGGATTCTTTCAGGTATACTTTAAACACTGAGAATATGGACTGTGGTATTGCCCTGGATAGAGGATTTCAAGTTCCTATTGTCTTCTACTATATTCTAACAGATTTTGAAGAAAGTACTTTTGCAAACTATGATAAGGCTTGGATTTGGTGATTTGAGCAGTAAAGATGATCTACATTTTGTTTTGTTTTGGAGGGGACGACAGGGCAATTGGGGTTAAGTGACTTGCCCAAGGTCACGAGGCTAGTAAATGTTAAGTGTCTGATGTTGGATTTGAACCTAGGCCCTCCTCACTCCAGGGCTGGTGCTCTATTCACTGCACCACCTAACTACCCCAAGACTATCTCATTCCACAATACACCAAGGTAAGATGAATATTCTCTAAGGAATTTGTTTATGTTAATAGGAAAATGGACACCATGTCACTGGTACATCCAGTACTTCCAACACTTATCAGCATCAGCACTAATAGGAAATAATTCTAGGGGTTTTTTTCCAAAATTTTATCAGGATATTTCCAGTGCCAAGTTGGGAGTTAATACCTGCACAGTTCCAACTTCCCTGCAGACTGTACATAAGAGGATAAAGATGATACTTACCAGTAAACATGGTAAGATCTGTGGCATTTAAACTTCTGTACTGGATCCTGAGGTATTTTACTTTAGGGACTTTTTAGTATGAAAAAAATGAAATTTTAGGGTAAGGTTAAAACTCAGCATGGAGACACATATTCTCATTGCTTGAGTGGGATGTGCTTGAAGTTCAGCCCACAGAATCCAGCTCATCAATTCTCCACATTCATAGTAAGATCTAGGAGGGATCCTCTAACAATGATGAATGTCCTCAGAAATCATCTCAAAGCAATGCTGGTTAATAGCATTAGCACAGAATTGTTCTAACTTACAGTGGTTGTGCTGAAGAAAATTAGGAAGATTAAGAATGTGTGTTGGCTGTGGACTTTGAAAAAAAATACACTATAGTTTTCAAGATGCCCTGAATTTTTTGCTAGTCAATAAATGGTTTTCATTCTTGGACTTGTGCGGTGGATATTACCAGATTCTGATGTGTGCAAAAGATGAATGTCTATGGCATCTTTAAGGAGGACTAGCACCTCTGGTGTGAGGGCTTGCTGAGCTCTTTCAGGATTATACCACCACCTTTGGTGTCTGCCCGTCACTTGACTCTCACCTGTGACTCCAACAAGCATGTGCAGCATGTGTGTAGCATGTGCAGCAGCCACACTGCATGTTGGCAGACAGTCTATACCAGGTCGAGGGTAACAGACTTAAACCTGTTGGTGAGTTAAAGGAGTATCTGCCCCAAGCATGTGAAGACTTTCCCAAAGCTAAAGGACTGAATGAGAATAATTTGTTCCAATGGCCATAAAGGAGATTGAAGAAGGTGCTGTGGAATGATACAGCCAAAGACACTAAGATTATGCACTGCTTCTCAGGCCATCAGTAATCTTGAATTTTGTCTTGCTACTGGACTTTGATGACTCTTGAAGAGATAGTGAGGCTGACACCTCTGTGCATCTCCGTCTCACTTAAATCCAATCCATGCATGAGTCAAATCATCAACCTATGACATCATTGGTCCTTTTAGGAAATGAAGGAGCATGTGTGAGAAAAATAATGAAGATTGCTTTCATCTGTCTAGCTGAATTTTTACCACTTTGAGCATATGATGCAAGGCATCTTTCTAGTGGATGATTAAGCAAAATGTTGCAGTAGTGTTCCTGAAATTGTTAGTGTATCTAGATGATTTTATAATCTTTGGTAAGACACTGGAGGAACATTAGCAATGGATGAAAGTGTTAGATTAGTTGGAAGAAACTGGCCTGAATCTGCCAATTGACAAATGCTAATTTTTTGGAGCTTCTGTTAAGGATATAGACCACATTATATCCTCACAAGGTAAGAATATTGACTCAAAGAAGGTAAAAACTCTTGGGAAGTAACCATACTCATAAAATTTTGAAGAACTTTTCTGGAATTTGGTAGTTATTGTCTTGAGCTTATTAAGAAGTATGTTGTGACAAGTGCTGGAGAGGATGTGGAAAAATTGAAACTCTAATTCATTGTTGTGGAGCTGTGAACTGATACAACCATTCTGGAGGGCAATCTGGAACCATGCCCAAACGGCTATAAATAATTGCATACCCTTCGACCCAGTAATACCACTTTTGGGGTTGTATCCCAAAGAGATCATAGAAGTGGGAAAGGGTCTCATATGTACAAAAGTATTTATTGCAGCTCTCTTTGTGGTGGCAAAAAACTGGAAATCTAAGGGATGCCCATCAATTTGGGAATGGCTGAAAAAGTTATGGTATATGAATGTGATGGAATATTATTGTGCTATAAGAAATGGGAAGGAGTTTGACTTCATAATTACCTGGAGAGGCTTATATGAATTGATGCTGAGTGAACCAGGAAAAATTTGTACATATTCATGGCTTTTGTTTCTCTTTTCTCACTGTTCATTCCATTGGCTACAACACCTATACAACCAGACTATTGTACAATATGAAAGAGTTTGTAGATCCTATACATGATTGCATGCCACCATGGTGGGGGTGGGGAGGAAGGGGAGAAAAATCTGAAACTCAAGTGACTCTGGAACTGAATCTTGTTATCTAAAAGTAAACAAACAAGTCAATAAAATATTTTTAAAAAGAAGTATGTTGTTACTAAAACTTTGAATAACCTTATTCATGCATACATGATTGAAGACACTCGGAACAATAAAGACCAGAAAAGAAAGTTGTTTTAAAATGCACAGTAGTGATCCTATTATCCACCTGCCACACGTGCAAACTCATAGGTCCAGTTTAGAGCTAAGGTGTCTACATCTACCCCTGAAGGTTCTAAGGTGATACTCCTGATAGGCCAGAGGAGTGATTATCTAACGTCATTGACTTGAGAATACTTCCCAGTTTGCCTTCCCCACCGCTAACTAGTGATTTCAGCCTTCTGTTTCATTCAATCAATTAGCCAGTTAGTTTTTTACATAATACATATTTTCTTTGAAGACACAGTAAAAAGAAGCATAAATCATTACTCCATCCCCCAACACCTGCAGACACACTCTACCCATACCAAATTGGACCTGATGTATAGTGGATTCAAACTTGTAAGAAATGCTTACAAACTATTTTTCCCACTGCAATCACCTTTGAATTCACCACAGTTGATAGATAAATCACTGTAGTCCCCTCTTGGCTGCCTTCCATCTATGCTGAATTAACAAGGTCACTCAGGACTTAATTCCTGACTACCTGACTTCTGGTAAGTCTCTGGCTCCTGGACCCTACTGGCTCACCATTTTGATCTTTTGAAGTTCACAAGGATATCTGCATCACTAATACTCTTTAACTTAAAAACAGGACCAACAGACACAACAAAGACAGAAGCAACATCAAGGACATCTACTCACAAGTCACAGTGGTGGTCCTGGTAGGGAGATAAAAATCTATGGATTCTTTCCAAGGGCTTAGTCTTTGTTTTTTCACTTGAACATAGGTAGAAATGGGACCAGCAAGACTCAATTTAGCTGGTTTAAATATACAACCCAATTCTAGCAGCACAGGTAAACAATAGTCCATCTCATCACCCCATATTAGCAGAAGTGACAGCTCCAGAATTTCTGTACATGCTCCAAATTAGAAAGCAGAGTCTTTCCATGACACATACTGCCTTTCTAAACACATGGTCTTTGAGATTCTTGGAGACTAAGTTAGCTGATCACACAGTGCATGCTCCCCTCACCACATTTCCCATTCCTAAACCTCACACACTTCCACAATTATGATACAGCCTTTGGGGGATGGATGGGTAGACAATTGTGGGGGGAAAGTCTTCCAGGATTTAACCAAACATTTTGACTTATGCCAATATAGATAATTTTTTTCTCCAAATAGATGCCAGACTAGAAGGGTTGATAGCTGTCCTACAATAAGATTTTAATTGTCAGCAGAGTCCAATTACATTCTCCAGCAGAAGTATGATTGATACTGACTGCCATTTCCCTTGCCACCAACTTAAATTTTTAGCTTTGAAGTGTCCTCTCACAAAGTTCAATGGCTATAGAATGGAGAAAACTCCAAATATGGACTGATCACAATCCATTTCTTTATATGCTGCCTGTCAGCAATGTATTGCAGCCTTAGTGCATTATGATTTAGCATATAAGAGAGACCTGAGGGATCTTAGAGAAGTAATAAGGGTCAAAAATGGAGGAAAAAATCCCCAAACATCTTAAGTTTCCATTTCCAAAAGAACTCTGAGCTGTATCCACACACAGAACCAGGAGGAAGCAGGTTTTCCAGAACATACCACCCCAAAGCCGCTAATGCTTGACCTAATGACTTTGTATATATGAGTCAAGAAAGAACTAGATTTTACTAGCAGAAGAGGGCTACTTATGTGACTAATAATTGGCCCACTTTTATCAGATGTGCACTAAGAAAAATATTATTAACTCATTTTGTATTTAGAGAACACAAGTACCAACAACATGTTGGATCTCTTTCTGTATTGACCTTCTGCCAGTGGAAGAGGACATCCAAAGCATAATGGTGACTTACCATTTCTTCAGGCATACATGAACATACTCAAGAATAATCCAGAAAGTGTCTACTGTTGCCAAAATGTTGTGGGGAAAGTATTTTTCTGTGTATGGATTTCATGCCAGTATCCACTCTGACCAAGGTATAGACCTTGAGTGTAGCTACTCGAGGAAATATTGGTTTTGGAAGGACCTGGACCTTTTCTATATCCACAAAGAGAATTGCACCCTGAAAGTTTCACTGTACACTGTTGAATGTGTCAGAAACTTTTGAATTGAACAAAAAGCTCAGGAGTCAACATGCATCCCTTCTAATAAAAATTCATAAAAATTTGTCTTTGTCTTTGATTGAATAAGTAGTTTTCCTTGCTATTCAACATTTGTGATGGCCATTTGTTTAATAAGAAAGAATTGGAAGGAGTTAAGATAATGAAGTGAATACATTATGGCAGCAAATATACTTCACCTTAAAAGGAATTAAGAAAACAGCTTTGCTCTCAGTCCATTGTAACCCTGGGTAAGCAATATTTGAGGGGGGAGATAGATATAAACCTAGTCTGATAACCCTCTTTGAGATAGGGGTGGGGAAGGAGCAAGTGCCCAGTTATCCCTTTCTTTTACTGCCATTTGCTCAAAGTGGGAGTTGTAGCAGGGGCTTTGACCAAAGCCAAACACTGCGTTACTTTCATAGTCACCTAATTAATCTCTCTGCCTCTCTTTCTCCATTGTATACTACATGAAATAGCCAGATCAAATAATGAATAGAAAGTTCCTTGGGGACAAATGTTCATATTTCATTTCTTTGCATTCCCCATAGTATGCAGAAGAATGATGGTTATCTAATAGATACTCAATACAATTTTGCTAAATTGAATTGAATTGAAATTCTCACTACTGTTATCTTCCCACATCATATGTGCACACTGTTATACAAGTGTATGAGTCTTCAAGGGACTTAGAGTTATAAAATATCTTAGGAATAATCTAATCCAATGTTATTATTTTGTAAATGAATAAACTAAGGATTCAGAGAATTGATATCACTTGGACAAGTTAAGTAAGAACTAGGAATGGAATGTAAACTCTCTTTTCTTCAAATCTGGTGTTCTTAGCAGTGCACTATTCATGGCTGTCTCTCTAGAATTCATAAAACTGGCTTACTTAAAGTCATTGAATGCTACTTGCATTATTAATTAAAGTATGTCCTTAAAATTCTAAAAACATTATACACATGCATATAAAAATTGAAACAGACTCCACAGCAGAAAATGGAATAAGTAGGAGAAGGACAAATAATAGTATGATTATGAAAAGGGTGAGAATACTTACAGAGTTAAAAATCAAAAGAAGTTACAGAAGACAAAATAAATGAACTTCACTTTATAAAAATAGGGAAGTTTTCCTCAATAAAAGGCAATATATCTAAAGCAATACAGGAAGGGAAAAATGAAGGGGCAATTGTCACAAATACTTCTGGTAAAAACCTGATCATCAAAATTTTATATGGATACATTTATAAGAATAAGATCTATTCTCCTAAGTATATGTGGTGAAAGCATATGAATAGACAATTCTTAGGAGAAATACAAATTACCCATGATCATTTGAAAAATACCTTAAATTCACTAGCAATTAGAGAAATGAGAGTTTAAAAAAAACACTGAAATACCTCACAGGAACAATATGGAAAAGATGCTGAAAAATAAAAAGTTAATATATACTATTATAAAAAAATTATATAACATATAATATAATATATAGTTGCTATAAAATATTTTCCTACTATAATCACTTTTGAATTCACCATAGCTGATAGATAAATCATAGTGGTCCCCCCTTGGTTTCCTGCCATCTATGCTGTATTAACAAGGTCACTCAGGACTTCATTCCTGACTACCTGACTTCTGGTAAGTCTCTGGCTCCTGGACCTCTCCTGGCTCATCATTTTGATCTTTTGAAGTTCACAAGGATATCTGCATCACTAATACTCCTTAACTTAAAAACAGGACCAACAGACACAACAAAGACAGAAGCAACATCAAAGACATGCACTAACAACACACAGTGGTGATCCTGGTGGGGAGATAAAGATTTATGGATTTTCTTCACCAAAGACTTAGTCTTCATTCTTTCACTTGAACATGAACGTGAATGGGGACAAGCAAGACTCAATTTAGCTGTTTTAAATACAGCCCAATTCCAGCATCACAGGTAAGCAGCAGTCCATCTCATCACCATATACTAGCAGAAATAACTTAGCTCCAAAATTTCTATATATGCTCCAAATTAGAAAGTATGACCTTCCCATGGCACATATCCTGTCCCAGATTCTTCCATTTGGAGACTAGGTTAGCTGAGCACATGGTGCATGGTCCCCTTCCATGTTTCAAGATAAATTTTTTTGGATGAGATATTTCACTTCATCTTCTATTTCTTTCATTCTTTTGATTTCATTTTATTATTTCTTGGTTGTCTTAGAACAACAATAATTTTCCTTTGCCCAACTCTAGCTTTCAAGGAATTATTTTCTTCCTTAAGTTTTTTTTTAATTATTAATTGAGTTTTAGTTTTCAACATTCATTTCCACAAAATTTTGGGTTACAATTTTTTTCTCTCCTTACCTTTCCCCTATCACCCACCCCAAAATAGCAAGCCTACTAAATACCCCTTCCCCCAATCTGTTCTCTCTTATATCCTCCCCATTACCCCTCCCCAACTTTCTAGTAGCTAAAGATGGCTTTCTATACCCCAGTGCCTGCATATCTTATTTCCTAGTTGCATGTAGAAAACAAAATTCTTTTAAACATTTCTTTTTAAAACTTTGAGTTCTAGATTTTTTCCCTTCTTCTCTCCTTATCTACCACCATTGGGAAGATAAGCAATTCAATATAGGTTGTGCATGTGTGGTTGCCCAAATCATTTCCATAATTGTTATATTGTGAAAGACCAACCATACTTCCCTCCATCCTATCCTGCCCCCCACTTATTCTATTTTCTCCTCTGACCCTTTTACTTTTATAAAATGTTTGCTTCTAAGTACCCACTCTGCCAATCTGCCCTCCCTTTTACCTTTCCCCTCTTATCCCTTACCCCCCCCTATTTTCCTGTAGGTTAAGAAACCCAGTTGAGTGTGTATGTTATTCCCTCCTTAAGCCAAATTCCATGAGAGTAAGGTTGTCCCATTCCCTTTCATTTTCCTGTTCTTCCCGTCCATTGTAACACTTTTCTTTTGCCTCTTTTATAAGAGATAATTTACCCTAATCTATCTCTCCCTTTCTCCTTTTCCTGATAAATTCCTCTATCACCTCTTAAATTTTATTTTTAGATATCATCCCTTCATATTCAACTCATACTGTGCCTTCTATGTATACATGAACATACATATGCCCACATTTATGTACATACTAATACAGAAACATCCTCCTATACATCCATCTATATGTATGTATACATATATACATATGTATTTTCCTCAACTATCCTCATACTGATAAAAGTCTTATGAGTTACAATTATCATTTTTCCACGTAGGAATGTAAATAGTTCAACCTTAATAAGTTCCTTATTATTTCCTTTTCCTGTTTGCCTTCTCAAGCTTCACTTGCTTCTGGTATTTGAAAGTCAAGTTTTCTGCTCAGCTCTGATTTTTCATCAAGAATGCTTGGAAATTCTCTATTTCATTGAAAGACCATATTTCCCCCTGAAACATTATACTCAGTTTTGCTGGGTAGGTGTATCAGCAAGCATCCGAGAATGCCCAGAATGGCTGCTAGCACAGGTTCTTACATCTGCTTTTCTAAAGGAAAGCAACTCAAAATGGGTTAACAGTTTTACTTTAATCGATCAAACATATTTAATTTACCTACCTCAGGGGGGAAAAGTCAGCACCCTGACCTTTAGAGAATACAAAAAGTTATGAACAGAAGTTACAAACAGACAAAGAAACAGATCAGCAGACATTTTGCCAACTGTCTGACCATCACATCCATACCTAGTCAGTTAACAGAGAGGGAAGCATCAACATCTGGGTTTTCAAAGTCAGGGGCTTCCCAGAGTCTCATCTGGCCAAATCACACGACTCTTTCCAAAGTGCCCCAAACCAAAACCTCACATCAGGGTACATATAGACTTCTCTGAGATCAGAGAAATGCCACAGCCCTCTTGACCCACTGCCCAGTCACAAAGTAATAAGGTATGGGCATTCCTGAAGAACAAGCCTCCGGCCACAGGCTTCATATGACCACATTCAGCCTATTAGGGGCAGAGTATACTTTCAAATCAGGGAAGGTTCTCAGAGCCACTTAAGCCACTTAAGCAAAGGGCCTAGGGGCAGGGAAGATCTTCAGATTCCCAAAACATTTGGCCCCAAGATCTTTCATGCCCATTACATAGGCAATTTACATCTGAATTAGCATTAACATCTCTTAAGGACAACATAATCCCCACAAAATAAGAGACATCACATTTGCAGGATACATAACATAGCAACTCATTACTAGCAATCCAAAACCAAAAATGTCCAAATAAAGTTCTCATGGTGGGGGAGGGGAGCATTTCTTTCCTCCCACACTGCCCTTGCATGCTTCCTCCTGGCACTTACCAAAGTCCAGATATCCCACCCCTGGATCAGTAGTCAAATCAGTCAGATCAGTACTCCTGGGCAGTACATTGATTTAGTCTCTTCTCAAATGAGAATAGTTTCCAATCATAAACAAAGTACATTCATTTAGGCAATCACCGAGCACAAAAAAGCCAAAGATTCCCCACCCCTGGACAGTACTGAATTACAATACCATCCATTAACACCAAGCACTTTCTCAAAAGGGGGAGGAGAGCACAAAAGGCCATCCATCCTTAAGTTACAACAAGGTTAAGATATCATCTCAGCACTGAAAACCCAAGGAAAGGCCCTTCTTTCATCTTCACTCAAGGCAAGCCCTCAGCAATGTCAGTTCCTGGGAAGACAAGGCTCAACAAAGCCATAGCCAGTGTTCTCATCAAGTCATTCTCTGCCTGTAGAACAGTCCCAGAGCCCCTGAAAACATTAGCAAGGCACTCTTCCAGGATTTCTATAAACATACCACAAGAAAATCCTCCTTCAGGGCTTCTGAATGAACAGCAAGGTTCCAGGACCTCTTCAACAGCAGTACTATCCTTCACCAGAAGGTGAATCTGGCAAAACAATGTCAAAACCGACAGACAAAACACCGGCATCACAGCCACGCCTCCTCAATTTTTGGCAGCTCCAGGTGG
>JAQQSW010001067.1:0-22775 GCA_028646575.1 Pseudocheirus occidentalis
AAAAAAAAAAAGAATTAATTTGTCAATACATTGAAAATGATGCCTCTCCAAGAACAGCCCTCTGTATATTTGTTTTCTCTGTTTTTGTTTTCTTTAGTGACATACTACTTCATATAGAAGCAGCTACATGGTTAGAGTCTACATGTAGTGATCTCATTGTCAGTGACAGAGAGAATAGTTTGTTTTGGTGATCTTGACTTATATTTTCATACTTTTTCTCTGCAGTTCCTCTAGTTTATTCTTTAATGTTCTTAAGATATCATTTCTTTGGGTCTCTTGTTACCTGTAAATCTGCTTTTTGCCTCCATCACTTTTTAAATTTTTTTATAAGGCCCACTGTCTTACACCATCCTTTGGACAAGCTTTTACAAATGAGTTTCTATTACATGCTATTTTTACCCTTTGATGAAGAGATCAAGTGTCTTTTGGTGAAACTATTTTCTAATTTCTCTTGGCCTCCTCGTTATGGCAACTGATTTATGTAGGTTAAACTTCCTTGTGAAATGGTGAAAGTTCATTTTTTCATCTATTTTCCATTTTTTACAATTAATAATGTGCTTTAAAGGTCTGTTTTGACTTATTTTAATCACACAAGATAATTTCGTTTTTAGTCTTAATTTAGATCTCTTCTCTGATAAGTCAGTGACTTAATAGTATATGAAGATGATATGCAATTTACTCCCATGTTGATAAGCAGCTTTTTCCCCCCTTTCTTTTAAGATATAATGTATTTCATAGGAAGGGAGAAGGCATTGGTGCTAGCCATGTCCATATTATACAGATGCCCAGGTGAGACTGGAATAGAGGAACTAAGGTTTATCCTGAGACTTACAAAATTGAAAATATGCCAAGCACCAACAAAGTAGATTATTCCTGCCCCTGCCCCAGCAAGGCAGAACCTCTGACGTTTCGCTCCCATTCCCAATCCCTACCATCTATCTAGCTACACTTAGTCCACCAGTAAAGTGGAATCTTGTAGTATTGCTTGAAACCCTCATCTCCTTCTTTTCAGTTGCCTTTTGGTAACAGAAATATAAACAATTGTTTTGTTTTGTTTTTTCTGTTCCTTTAGAATGTTCTACCCTTTGAAATAGCTTAAAAATCCATCCCTGTGTGTTTTTAAAAACAATATCACCTCCAGAATATATTTGTTCTGTGTACATTTGGTCAGGTCTAGATACTTCTTTTTGAGTAACTTTTTACCTTTTTCTACAGTAAATTTGAAACAGAGTGGGTAGAGTTAAGTATAATTCTTTCACTACTAATTAATCACTAAGTATTTGCTGCCAGCCACCCTATTAGACCTCAGAGTTATTAATGTAAGAATTGGGAAGTCTGTTCACTCAAGGGGATCATCTTCTGGAGGGACATAATATGTTTATAAATAAGGTCATAAAGGATACACACAAAATAAATAGTTTTTAGGGCTGGGGGTACAGACACAGTCAACTGGAAGATTCAGGAAATGTCTCTTAAAATAGGTGACATGAGGTAAACCTTAAGGATCATGGGGATTCCAAGACATGGAGGTGAAAAAATGCATTCCAGGCATTAATAGAGAACCTGTACAAAGGCACTGGGGTGGGAGATGGAATTTTGGGTATGGAGAACAGCAAGTGAAGTACTTTGACTGGAGGGTAGAGTGAATGTAAGAAAACAGCATAAGCAGATTGGAAAGGTAAAATCAATCCAGATTGTGTTGAACTTTAAAAGTATAAAATGAAGTTGATATTTTGTCTAAAGGACAATGGTAAGTCACTGTCTTGAGCCAAGACTGACAAGGTCAGATTCAAACTTTAGGAATGTGAATTTGGCAACTACTTGGAGAATGGGTTAGTGATAGTGAGAGGCTAGATGTATGGAAAGTCATTTGTAGACTATTCCAATAGTCCAAATGAAAGATGGTGAGGTTCTGGATATAAGTGGCTATATGAGGAGAAAGAGGAGGAGGAGGAATGGCAATGATAACAATAAACATAAACATTTATGTTGTGCTTTAAACATTGTAAAATGCTTTAAACATAATTATTGCACCATTTCTTTCTTCCAACAACCTTGTGAAGTATATGCTATTATTCTCCCCATTTTGGAAATGAGAAAACTGATTAAGATTAAGTGACTTGTCTAGGGTCATAAAGTTAGCAAGAGTCTAAGGCAGGATATGAAGTCAAATCTTTCTGATTTAAGTCAAGCATTTTATCTGTTATACTACCTGGTAAAAGAAAAAGGGATAGATTCAAGAGATGACAGAATTGACAGGACTTAGTGACTGATTGATTATAGTAGGGTGTGAAAATAAGGAGCCTAGAACAACTCATAAATTTTAACCTGACTTACTGGAAGAATGATGGTGCCTTTAAATGAAATGGGGGAAGTTAGGAAGAAGGTGTTTTGGGGAAGAAAGACAATATATTCTTCTTTGGATATAGAATTTTGATACTTGTAGGGTATCTATCATTAAGATAAGAATAAATTGCTATAGAAACATTTGAAGAACATCAATGTCTATTTATTGTTCTTATTCCAGTTTCATTTGTACATAATCTCCTTATGAACTGGATATCATGCCAAGCTTTCTTCAGTTATGTTTTCCTCTCAGCTACTTTTTCTTCTTTTATAAAGTGAAATAGCTCATATGTTATGTCATCCTCCTCTGTAATGATTTGTGTGTAGGACTGTTCTTTAGACTCATCAAATATATAAAATAATAGAGAGATGTACAGTAGGTTACATATGTGAATAGAACAATGTGGAGATATTTTTAAAGTGTAGATTCGGCTCTTCTGAGACCTTATCATAAAAATGATCTTGAAGCTAATTATAGAATATCTTGTGTGTTCTGGTTTCCGAGTCAGTCTACAAAGCTAATTTGACCTTGTAAAGAGAACAATAGGCACTTGATCAAAGAAGTGGATTGGAATGTTTACCTAATGTGGCTCAAATAAAGGGATTTGACTGAAGTCTCCCTTAGAAACCTAATTTACTTTTAGGAATCTATATATTATGTCCATCAGAACACTTGATATTTCCTGAAGGGCTTTGTTGCTTGGTGATTTGTCTAGAACAATCAAATGAAGAAACTATAGAATTCATACCTACAGAGTCCAAAATAGCTAATAAAAATAACTTTGGTAAATACTTTAAAAATTTTCAAAACTCTTCACATGGATTTCAGGAGATATAGTAGATATTACCCTCATTTCCTTAATGAGAAAATTGAGAACCAGAGAAGTTAGAAGTTTTGCCCAAAATTCAAGAATCTTCATTCCTAATCTAATGTTTTCTTCTGCAAGTAGCAAAATGATTATTCAGGCTCTGGGTTTTAATTTCTACTTTTATTGTGGTTGTTCAGTTGTACCTGACTCTTAATGACCCTGTGGACCATACTGTCCATAGGGCTTTCTTGGCAAAGATACTGAAGCAGTTCACCATTTCCTTCTACAGTGGATTAAGGTATATAAAGATTAAGTGACTAGCTAAGAGTCAAACAGATTGTAAGAGTCTAAGGCTTAATTTTAATTTAGATTAAATGATCCAGGTCCGGTGCTCTATCCATTGAGCCACCTAGCTGCCTCATAAACTTATAATTAGAAAATCACTCCTCTATTCCAAATGTCTATACTTGAAAGTGAATCCTTCTTAGAAAAATAAAGATTGTGAAACTCAAACATAAATGTGACAATTCAATATTATTGTCTTGCATTGTTGGAAACTAATGATTTCAGTGAAGAAAGAACCTCTTATTTCAAAGAAAAGCTTGATAAAGCATGCAAAACTGGTATAATGGAAAGAGTATAGACTTATAATCAGATAGGTGCATTTGGGATTTCTAAATCTCAACTAGCTGTGTAACCTTAGGTAGGTCATTTAACCATCATCAAATAGGGGTAATAATATTCTCACTACCTATCTCAGCCTGCAAAAGTGCTGAGTTTGAGTTGCTATCACTAGAAGTGAATTTTTCTTTTCTTCTATGGACTACCATCTAAATTTGGTCTTTGGTGGTGACAAGCATCTTCACATCAAATATTATTTTGTTTTGAATGAAAGAAACTATCTTTTTAAAAGTGGAATATGCTTTAGCCAGTGCTGACATATCTCAGGTTTCCATTAATCAACAAAATAATCCCATTACAAGGAAACTATCTGAATGCTAAGGAAACACCCATATTAGAACAAAGGCATCCTCTGTGAGAGAAGCCCAAGACAAATGAGGGAAGAAGACCTCAGGAACAAGCCTTCATTTGATTCTTTTCTTTGCTTCTAAAACATTGTACCTTGCATCATGTGTGTTTTTAATTAATTTTTTCAATTAACACAAATATATTTTCTCTCCTCACACATATATAAACATATATATGGTATATATGTTTATATATGACAATATAAGAATTCCTATATTCCTATTGTAATTGTATTAATTAAAAATAAATTTAAAAATGCATGAAGCCAAGTACAATGCTTTAGAAGCAATATATATATATACATATAAATATATAATCTATGTGCATATGTGTATACATGCCTGTATGTATACATACACACACAAACACACATATATCTCAATTCTCTAGAATTGTGGTTGTTAAGTGAATTGATAAGGGTTTTTAAGTCTTTGAGAGTTGTCTTTAAAATGTTTTTATTATTGTATAAATTGTTTTGGTTTTGATCACTTCACTCTGTATCAGTTCATGCAAATCTCCTGAGGTTTCTCTGAAACCTTTGATGTTTACTCATGCCCAGATTGATGAGTATCCTTTTATTTTGCAGCTGTTTGCCACCAAAAAAAGAGAGCTCTAAAAATATTTTTATACATAAGAGTCCTTTTCTCATTATGTGTGGGTTTGTATAATATATTAGTTGTATTTTTTCCCTTCTTGTCCTTTTCATGTTATCCATTTCATTCCTGCCTCCTCAGGGGCATGGACTGTATCATTTTCTATCATTGTCTCTCTAGCACGTATTACAGTACTTCACATAGAGTAGGTACTAAAACATTTGTTGAACTGCATTCCTCTTATATTCAGAGAACATGGGATAATCCCTTTCAGATTTGACCATTACAGAAATAAATCCACACTGGTGAATTGTCTTTAAGGGTATTATTCTTTTCCCAGGTTCTTCTCTCCTTCCTTCCTTCCTTCTTTCCTTCCTTCCTTCCTTCCTTTTCTCTCTGTCTCTCTCTTTTTTCTCCCTCCCTCCTTTTCTTCTCCTCCTCTCCCTCTTCTTCCTGCTCCCCCCTCCTCCTTCTAGTTCTCCTCCTCTTCCTTCTTCTTCTTCTTCTTCTTCTTCTTCTTCTTCTTCTTCTTCTTCTTCTTCTTCTTCTTCTCCTCCTCCTCTTTCTGTCTCTCTTTCTGACTCTCTGTGTTCGTGTCTCTCTCTCTTTCTGACTCTTTCTCTGTGTCTGTGTCTCTCTCTGTCTCTGCCTCTCTCTCCCTCCTTCTTTCCATCTCTTTCTCCTTCCCTCTCTCTCCTTCCTCCACCTTAGAGAATTGCTTCCCTTGTGCTGGGTGGCCCATTTAGAAGATATTTCCAGCACAATCACCAGTGAAAGTTAATGGAGCTGACCCCTATTTGCAGATTTTGAAAAGGAGACATTTTGCATTTGGTTCTGCATTCCTTCACTCTAGATAACCTTTTTCTAATTTCAGGGTAGTTGGAAATATGGAAATCCTTATTCCTGGAATCTTATCACAGATGTTTCCCCAACCTAAGGGGAGATCCTACCTACTGGGCAGCTTGCATCCAGACAGAGGATTTAAATAGGCACACTATGGTGCTGTGGACGCAGCCCTCTAACATCCCTCCTTGCATGGATTCTCTTTAAACCACTAAATTCCTCAATAAACTTGGGTATTGCATGTGTTTCATGATGACTTTCTCTCCAGTTCCCAGCCCCTTCTTCTTGGAAGAAGGAAACCTTAGCCCCATTATTTGGAGGCATAGCAAATAGAACAATGTGTCCATCTGCAGAGTCTTCCCTGCCAGCTAGAGAAAAGTCTTACCTGGCTCTTGATTAGGAAGCCACTTGAGCTTCAGGTGATCAGACCCACACTTTACAAGCTCGGGGTCATCAACAGTTGCACAGCACAGTAGCCCTGGATTGGGGAATGTTTGCTTGTGTTATGAAATGTGGTGGAGGCAGAATGCACACCAGGGATTAGTTCATTTTAGCAAACTTGGCAGAACCTCCCTGTGACCTAAATAGAATACCTTGCTCTACATAAAGCATGCATCAGGGTATTTCCTGATTTATTCATGAAAGGTTTGCTTTACAAAGGCATTTGGAGCAGTGTAATCTCAAAGTACATGATACATAGAGCTGGCTTCTCAGGTGGGGTTGGCACAAACTGCTGTGATGTATGGACTCTTTACGGCTTGGTCCATTCAAATACCAGATGTCAAGGGTTACCTAGTTTAGGAGAAGAAATGAGACTGAATCCTTAGAGCCTTTGGCAATGGCAGAGAGACACTGTGTCCCTCTGAGGTGAATAATTGATAAAGGAATGGAAAAGGAAGCCTGCTGAATGAATTAAATCCTCATGCATTAAAGGGTCTCATGGATTCTTTGTGGGTCTTCCTAGAGAAATCTACCTGATATGAGTCAGGAGGCCTGGGCTCTCTTTTGCCCCTTTCTCTGAAAGAAGGGGAAATGCACTCATTCCTCTCTGATGGAAGCAAGGGAGTGGAACAGTGACCAGCATGCAATGCCTCTCATTATGTGTTTATCTAACGCTTTATGTGCATTTCATGTTGGGGTATTTTTAACAACAGAGCAGATGGGGCTGGTTGTTTGCAAAGAAGTTTTATTTTCGAGCTTTGGGAAGAGATTGGGGTTAATTTACAATAAAATGAAAGTGACATTTGTAAAGATGGTCAGAGTGGAATGCCAGGATCCATTACACTGATAACCTCACAAGTACCCAGGCTTTCTACACTGGTGAGTTAATGTTCAAATCCCATCAACATCACTCGCTGGATGGATTGCCACTTTATGGCAACTTCCCAGGGGTTTCAGCATGCCAAGCATCTTCTAATAAGTAGGGCAAGGAGAGATGGCATAAAAACTTTGCTTTGTTGCCTAGAAGTTTGAGCAAAGCCAGCACTGATCCATCTTTCTGTTTCAGTAACTGTGGATGCTCATTGTTTGTGACTTGACTGAAAGTCCAAGTTGGGATTCTTCTTGCATCTCAAGTTAAAGCCACAGAGAGAAATCATCAGTAAAAGCAATTGGGACTAGAGTGGCCTGTTCAATGAATGGCCTGAGCTATGATGGGATTTGTTTCTCCTTAGTCTCTAAAGAACATTTATCAGGAGTGTTTTTCAGACTTGTTGGAGAACTAAACAGATTCTACAGGAAGAAGCCACTAAGGCAGAGCAACTAACAGAAATTATCTGAATGACTTTCTGTCACAGCACTGCCTCACCCATCCAGTCACTTCCATTTTCCAGGGTAGGAAAAATCCAGGGGGGGTCTTACATGGTCCTCAGTGTTACCTAATCTGGAAGACCTCTGGGTAGGATTGAGAAAAGGAGGACTGGATTGAATGGTTGATCCCAGTATGGTCTTAAATCTTTAAGCACTCATTTAAAACTTCCTTGGTCTCTGCATTCTGGATCTGCAATCTTAACAGGGACTATAGGTCAAATAGTCCTTCAAGAGGCTTTTTTTCTTGAGGGGAGAGAGAAAAGACAGGAGAAAGGAATTTCTCCTGACATAGGTATGTTCCTTTCCCAGATCCAGTTCCATATGAAGCAGCATTGAAATACTTTCTGAGGGTAGTGCCTTGAAACTAACCATCTTGGTTCTAGATGAGCCAAAACAAGTGATCAGCACCATTGAGATAGATTGTGTGTTTCTATGGAATTTGATCCTGGGCCTCCTGACTCCCATGTCAGTGCTATTTGACTATAACAAAATGCCTAAAGGGAAAGTCTTCAGAGTAATGATTTCTGAGATCCTATCTACCTGTAAATTTTATGATTCTACAAGACTCACAGCAGAGGAAGAAAGACTCATGCAGCCACTGGAAATCCTGTACCCATAGTGATCTTAAATTTCTATCCTTACTCATTTTCTCCTGTGGAACTGAAACCTCAAGAGTTTCAGTTAGTACTGTCTCTTGGCACTCTAGGAGAGGAGAGATTGAAAGCAAGTTAAAAATATCCCTCCCACCAACCCTTCTATTTTCTAGGCTAAAAGTCTCCAGTTCCTTCCATTGATCCTTATTGAACATAGTTATTCATCCCCTTGTGGTCCTTTCATCTTTCTCTGAAATCCCTCTAGTTCAAAATTATTCTATTTTAAACTTGACATCCAGAGGACAATAATTTGGATGTGGTCTGACCATGGTAGGGTACAATGGGGCTATAGCCTTACTCATTCTGGATGCTATGCTGATATCAACGAAAGATCTTATTATTTTGTTTTTATGCCCCACTGTTGAATCATATTGAACTGTATCCACTAAAAATCCAAATTTCTTTTTAATATAAATTGTTGCTTAGCCATTTATCCTCCATCTTGCACTCCCCATGTGTGGGACATCGCATTTATTCTATTGAATTTCTTTTTAATAGATTCAGTCCATTATCCCAGCCTTTTGAAATCATTTTGAATGCTGATTTTCTGATTCAACATATGAACTATCCTTACAGCTTCAAGTTATCCATAATTTGATAACCACACTTTATGTACTTTCATTAGAGTCATTGAGAAAAACACCGAATGGGATACAGGCCCGGGGCCTTCCACTTGAGAACTTCTACTAGGCTGACTTTAGTCTATTAACCATTACTGTTTGGATCTGATCATACAATGAATTTCTACCTAGCCACACATACTTAGTAGTGCTATCATCTGATCCCTTATTTCTCTATCTTGTCCTTTGTCAAATATCTCACTGAAGTTCAGGTATATTCAATTTGCAATATCTCCTTCATCTGCCAGACTAGCAATGCTATGCTCCCTTAAAACACAGAGAGGAGTCTCACATGACACATTTTTGATGAGCTCATGGTAGCTCCTAGGGATCATCATATACCTCTCTGACTTTGTCACTAGCCATCCCATTAATGGTATATCCAAGGCCACGAGAAATCATATTTGCCTTCCTTTCCAGGTATTGTCTACTATGAATGTCCATGTCCTCCTTCTGCTATTCTTCTGTCCATGACTGTGGCATCTGACTTAAATAAAAGTAATTTGCAGCCTCTTTTCTTCATTTTTTGTATAAAACTTGATTTTTTCTGCTACCAAATTTTCCTCAGAGTGACCCAAGGAACATTCTAATCTCTGCAAGAGCTATAGTTCAGGTAACAGTATGCACATCTCTTAAACAATGACACTTGGCCTCTCTAGGGTTATTTTCACATCTATAAAATGAGGGTGGTGGGGTGGTCTAGTCTTTAAAGGCTCTGTCTTATCTGATGACCTCTACCCTATGGCTTTCATGTTAGGAAAGGAAGCTCTGGCATATAGCAGTGACAAAATTAAATCCTAAAGAATGATTTTGTAAAACCTGTAGATGCCTTCTCAGAACAATGCTTCTAAATCCATAAAATAGAATACCTAGGATTACAAAGAAAACCAATGATATTGGGATACATACTCTATATTAAGAACCCCTGAGGAATGTAGGACTCAAGTCCATCTCAAACTCAAAGGGTAGAAGCATGGTAAGGGAGATTAGTATGTGAATCAAAGTGTGTCTTCCTCTAAAACCATCATTTTTATACTGATAAAATCAAATTAAAATGAATATCAAGGAAAGCCTTGAAGGGATGAAGCATTAAAGACAAGAGCAAGCTGAAGTGGAGACTGGAAGTGGCAATTCCACATACTTCACCTTGGCAAAGACATAAGGAACAAGTTTTAGGACATTAGAAGTAGAAGGGGCCTCAGACATCATCTCTTCCAAAGCCTTCTTTTTATAAGATGGACTAAGTGTATGAGGGTTTATAAACTTCAGGTTTTTATTAGTACCATCTGACAGAGCCAACACCTTTTCCCTGCCTTCCTTCTCTCTCCCAGTCACTGACCAGGAGGCTAGTTGCTGCAATGCTGGAGGGCCTTGATTCATGGTACCCTGGGGATGGCTCTGGTTTCATATGGAGGGTGTCTTAGGCCATTATGTGGAATCTCACCATTAGCTTGGCCCGCCCCAGTCCTGCATTCATCATTAAAGATCTGGAAAAAACTCCACCCCATGACAACTTCCTTCAGCACGTGGGGCAGCTAGGGCAGCGCCTAGCTGTCTGACAAGCAGAGCTTTCTTTCCCTGAAAAGGATTTTCCCCTTGGCCTTTCTTGCAGATCTGGGCAGTCAAGAGTTAACTATAACCCTGCTAAGAGCAGGAGAACATGAGGTTTCCATTAACCAGTGGTATGTGGACAAGTGGTATAAGCATGGATTATGTGGTAATAAAAACACACTGGGCAGTATTTATGTCAGAGGCCTCACTTCACTCCTTCCCTGCCTCCCCAACACATAGGAATCAGGAACTAATGACTCTCTAGGCTGTGATTGCTGAAGCAACTGATGGTAGACCTCCCCCCAAAATATTCACTTGACCCACTATGGCATCCTCATCTCAAATAACAGCCCCCAAAGGGTACAACTGATCATAGAGGATTGTGTTTAGCAATGTTTCTGGACCAGAAGCACTTTAAACAATCAAGTTCTTCCATTTGGACTAGCTCCAGAGAGGACCAGCTTAGAATCTGAGACTCCAGAGAAAGACAATTTGTGGAGATAAGCAAGGCATGGACTCTAGGAGGATGGGAAATTCAGCTGGGGAGTGGGAAGAGTAGATTAAAGTATCTCTGCTGAAAGCCTCATGGAGGCACCATGCCATAGCATAAAGGGGAATAGGCTTGGAATTAGGAAAGACCTGATATGAGTCATGGCTCTATTATTTACTTGTTGGGTCACTTAGTTTCTCGGAACCTCATTTTTCTCATCTGAGAAATGGGGATGATGATATGTATACCATTTACTTCGTAGATGTTGTAAGAAAAAAAAGCTTCATAAATCTGAAAGAGATAGGAACTAGGACTGTAATTTTATTGATAGAGGGAACTCCCAGGTAAGGACATCCCCTCTAACAAGACAAATCTACACCTTCTCTACAATTTATAAGAAGTTGCCTAGTGTCCTAAGAGTTTATGCGACTTGCCCTGGGTCACACAACTAGCATAAGTCAGAGGAAATATTTGAGCCCAGGTTTTGCTGACTCTGAAACCAGATCTCTATCCAGTACCCCTACAGTTTCAACTCTAGATCTTAAGGCACAATATAAATGTAAGCTATTGTCAAGCCCTCTCTTTGCTCTAATGAGCTGGGATGGAAGAAGAGGTACCGCCATATTCTCTCTACTCCACTCCTGCCAATGTATCCCAGTAGCACCTCTCTGGTGCCCAAAGCTGAACTACACAAAAGGGCACATGAGCCTTTGGCCAAGGACCAGCAGGTTAGTTCATTCCTTTGAGATGCTGGCTAGGATAGGAGCAGAGGTTGTTGATTATTGACCTCTGTCTTCAAGCCACTTCGCCAACAATGTAACAAGAAGCATCTCCTGAAAACTCACCCTGAGGCATCTCACCTTTCAGTAGCTCTTCCCAGTGATGCAGCATCCTAGGAATGTGGATAGCCTTTTGAGCAGAAGTAGAACAAACCCAGAGAGATACGAATTTAGAAGGGAAGTTGCAGAGGCCCTTCTTTGCCAATCTGTCAATCTGACTATGACCTGGGATAATGGCAGAACTCTAGGAAGATGGGGCCTTGGGCAAAATTACATGGTTTGACTTTTCCCACTCAACCAGACCTGACCTCCAAGATTTTTGTCCAGTCAGTTCAGCTCTGCTGTTAATAACTAAGAAAATAATGGGCTGAATGAAGGAGAGACATTTAATTGACAGTTTCCTTTATTCATTCTCCAGCAAGTGTTAGGATCACAGATATACTCTTGGTGTCTGCCCCTCATACAGTGGAAATGTCTTTGGTTAAGCTACCCAAGGAATTAGCCCCTATTCACTGCTCTCAGTTCCCAGAGAACCAGAAAAGACAGCTAGTTCTGTCAGTGTAGAAAGAGATGGAACATGATGAAAATCAGTTTTAGGAGATCTATTCAATCACACCCTTACCAATGCCTCCAATTGTACTCTCTTGAAGAGAGGCTCTAGATAAGAATATTCTGGCTCATATCTGTGGCCTGTATCAGGCCTGCTGCACAGCTGCAATCATCCAAAAACATAGAGATCAGGAGAAATTCAGAGACACTTGTGGCCTGTGGCCTGGACTTAAGGCCCCCAAATCCTAGACCGCTCTTACTGGAGGGGAGCTCAGTTTCCTACTATGAAATCCAACCTCCTTATTTGAGTAATAGAGGGAGAAACTGAGGCCTTGAGAAAGGAAAGAATGTGTAGAGCTCCTGAACAAACTGCAGCAGGTCAACAGTTTCCCAAACATCCGCTGAAACCGAGTGCTCCAACTTGCTGTAACTCTATCTACTGTGTGCACAAGAGACTTCTTTGTACAGCAGAGCACTCTGCCTGAGAACAGAGGCCTCTACAAGGCAGGGGAAGCAGGTGCTGCCCTGACGTCCTCTCCCTGGAATCTGATTACCAGTTGGGTTACTTTTTCTTCTGTCTATTTGATATGGCTGTCCAGGAAGACAGTGCTGATGATGCATTCTTAAGCCAAGCACTGACAGAAATCAGGTGTCCTCACTTCATAAAAGAAACATTAACCCATCAAATGGAAGTTGGCTGCAGCAATGCTGACAAAGATGTAACTAGCGAGCATTCCACAGGGCCCCAATATGTGCAGTGTTTTCCTGATTTAGGGGCTTTTCCAGGCTTTCAGATCTTAGAGATAGGAGTTAAAGAAGCTGGAGCTTAAGAAGGGACGGATGGAAGGGACTATGGTGGGGGATGAGCAAGGTAGGAGGGTTAAAGTGAAAGGATTTGAAAAGTAAAAATCATCCTAAATGGGGGGGGGAGGAAGAGAACAGGATGGAAACAGAAGAGAAGGACAGGAAGAAGAAAAAGAGTGAAGCCCATTGGGGTATTATGGATGGGTTAAAAAAATGCAGGTAAAATCAGCATGCACAACGTTCTACCAAACAGTCCAGGACTCTGAGGATAATTAAAACCTAAATTAATATCTGAGGATGAGTAAAACTGAAATGCAAAGGAATCCATTTTGCCAAAGCTGCTTCTTTGAACCAAACAAGGGGTTTGGGGAAGCCACAAATTCCTCCCTCTATGGAAACAAAGCTTTCAGAGACTTAGGTTTATGTGACCCATATGCCTGCAGGCAAAAGAAGAATGGAGATCCCAAACCCACCTCAAAAGCAGTTGCCCTGTAAAGTGCTGGAGATCAGAATTTGACCTTAGAATAGTGCTTTAATGACCCTTCTGTAACACTCAAGAGACCATTGTATTTTGCTCTGCCTTGAGTTTTGGAATCCGGGTAGTGTGGGGGAGTTGAAAGGGTACTAGCCTACCTAGAAATAAAAAGTCCAGCATTTGCTCCTTGTTCCCTGAGTCCTCCAAGTGTTTTGCAGACTCCTCCACTCCACTCTGCTCATCTATTATTACTTAGATGGAGGTAGAAAAGAGAGAGTACACAGGATGTGGAGTCAGAGAACTTGCATTCAGATTCTGGCTCTGCAATTTACTGTGTGACCTTAAATAAATCACTTAACATCACCAAGCCTCAGTTCATCCTCTCTAAAAGTAGGACTAGTTGTCCTGGACTAGGTGGCCTTTATTATTCTTTCCAAACCTGAATCTACTATCCTTTGGCCTTTAATTCCAGCCCATCTCCTCCCTGAAGTCTTCCCTCGTAGCTTCAGCCCACAGTGAGCCGATAGTCTGGAACCTCTAAAAGTGTTTGCTTGGATTCCTCAGGTGATTTACCTCTTTGTGTGTCTGTTTTGGCTCCCGGACAGATAGTAAGGTGTCTGAGGGCGGATAGTTTTAACATATGTACATATTGCATGTGTGCATACACATGGCATATCTGTACACAGGCGCAATGGCACCAGACTCTGTTTTTCTAAACCCCATGGACAACAAGTGAGGCCATGTGTTAGTGAGGAACTGTAGGTAGAGTAATGGGGAAGATAGGTATAGACAAGATAAAGGAATTTTGATAACAGAGAATACTGGGTGCCAGAGGGACAAGTGAGAGGAGTAGAAAGATGGAAAAAGATAAAAAAAAACCAGGGAAGAACATTTATCTAACCATAGAGTCATCAAGTCATAATGTACCTCAAAGGTCATTTAACCTAATTATCATTCATTTGCTTCTTGAAGACCTCTAGTAGTGGGGGATTCATTACTATGTGATGGATTATTCCATTATGGGACAGTTAAAATTACTAGGAGGTTCTTCCTTTTATTAAGCCAAAATCTGTTTCCTTGTAATACCCTATACTTTGGTCCTAGATCTACCCTCTAAGGCAGTGGTTCTCAACCTTCCCAATGCTGCAACCCTTTAATACAGTTCCTCATGTTGTGGTGACCCCCAACCATAAAATTATTTTCATTGCTACTTCATAACTGTAATTTTGCTACTCTTCTGAATCTATCTGATATGCAGGATCTGTTTTCATTGTTACAAATTGAACATAACCCACAGGTTGAGAACTGCTGCTCTAAGGCCAAGCAGAATAAATTCAATCCCTTAGTCCAATGATAATTCTTCAAATTTAATTTACTATGTAGTTTTGCCTGGATAATGAGGGTGGTGGTGATGGTAATGGTGATGCTGCTGCTGCTGCTGCTGCTGCTGATGATGATGATTTTGATGATGTTAGCTAACTTTTACAAAACACTTTAAGGTTTTTACATGTCAATTGCCAACAAACTGGATGAGGCCCCTTTCCTTAAATTAAGGCTGGATCCCTGAATACAGGGGGAGACAGATTTTTATACATTAAAAATAATTAAACAAGACCAATTAATTAAAAGGAAATGGTATAGATGTTGGGTAATATGATTTCTAATAGGAGGAAAGATTAGGGACTTTCCAAGATGGAAGGGTGAAAGCAAACAGATGCAGTTTCCTGAAATCAGGAAAAGAGGTGTCCAACTCCCCTCACTGTCTATAATTCTGATTATGTATATATGAAAAATCCTATAGATTTGGCTTATAGATAAGTGATCCATGGGGGGGGGGGAGTTGGTTGCTCACTCTCCCACAAATCAAAAAGGAAGAGTTAAGAGAACTGATAAGATTAGGATAGCAAGTGGTTAATTGCGCAAACCACACTGACTCCATCTTGTGACTCAATTCTGAAGCTAAATCAGTTCCCTTTCTGTTCAATTATAGATCTAGTCCAACTTCTGTCCTGTAAGAAAACTTTATTCAATTGTGAGAATTAGGAGAAAACCTTATTGTATTGTTTAAACCTAGCCTCTACCTGCTGTTCAGAGACCCTTACCTCAAGACTTAGGTTATGCTGATCAGAAATTGTCAAATTGGGGCGGCTAGGTGGTACAATGGGTAGAGCACCAGCCCTGGAGTCATGAGGACCTGAGCTCAAATCCGACCTCAAACACTGGACACACTTGCTCTCTTGTGACCTTGGAGAAGTCACTTAACTCCAATTGCCTTGCTTTTCCCACTCAAAAAAAAAAGTCAGATCCAAACACTGACTTAAGGAATTTTCTCATAATTGTTTATCTCAAGCAACCTATGTGTCTTATCTTAAAACTAGCCCCATATTGATCAATCAATTGTTGTTTCCATGTCCCTTTAATTGTATACCCTTGGGGGGAGTGGGACACCTCTTTTTCTGATTTCAGGGAGTTGAATTTGTTCACTCTCCCTCCCAATTTGGAAAACTCCTAATCTTTTCTTCAATTACAAATCATATTACCTAATGTGGTATTATTTCCTTTTAATTAGTTGTTTTAAAGCATAAAAATCTGCCTCTCCCTGTATTTGGGGTCCAGCATCAAGCTGAGGAAGGAGCCCAGTTCAGATTTTTAGGCAATTGGCATGCATTGTTTAATAAATCAAAGTGCTTGGAAGCCTGAACCTTTGTTTCCTCCGTCATTTCATCTTTCACCCACCATACTATTGAGAGAAAGGCAACATGAAGTAGTGAATAAAAGTGTACATGTAGAGTCAGGAGACTGGGCTTCAAATCCTAACTCAGATATTGGCTATGTGATCAAAGGCAATTCACGTAAAGTTTCAGAGACTCAGTTTCCTTATCTGTAAGATGGTGAAAGTTTTACTACCAACCTCAAGCATTATATAAAAGTAAAATTTGCTATTATTGTGTTAGAATCGGTCACACCCAAGTCTCTTGAGTGCACATACTTGACTACTTTCTAAAATAATTTCTATACTGTCATTGGAGTTTCCAAGCCTCAAATGTTCTCCCTCATCAATTCAGCCTACTGATGTCTCTGACTTTCTTTAAGTCCTAACTAAAATCCTTAGCCTCCCATGATTTCTCTTAATAATCTAGGCAGTCTGATCTCTTCCAATCCAATCTATGCTGGGCAGCTGTCTTCCATTCTTGCCACTCCCTTATTCTCTCAGAAGAAGGAAAGAGAACGAGGAAGAAAAAAGAAGAGGAAAGAATACGAACTAGAAGTCTACTGCTGGAGGAAGGTAGAACACCTTCCTATATCGGCTTCTCTGGCCTCTAATATTTGATGGAACCTTAATGCTATCAGTGTGGGTCTTCCTGCCATTGGTCCAGATCACAATCACCTCTCATTCTTTTCAGTGCTTAGTCATATCCTTCCACAAATCCTCAACTGAGGATTGACCAAATGCTCTGGAGGTCTTCAATTCATTCTTTTAAATATTCATGCATGCTAGTGCAGCTTCCAAACCTTAGGTACATCTGTTATCCCTCATTTCTTCCTACATGACTGACCCTACTTTTCCTCTCATGAACACCCCTGATGATGTACACTGGCCCTCAGATGTAAGCTATATGCTGAAGCCTATTGGCACCTATTAAATGCTTCTCTGTTGTCCTTTGGGTCATTTGCAATTTTGATCCTTCTGATCTTATGGTGTTCCATGCTGGGTAGTCATATAGAACTACAAGGAGAGTATTGGTGTTAGTAACATGGGCTTTTGGTAGCAAACTATCTTAGGCATCCTGAAAGGCCTACATATATTCCATCTTTAGTGTAGCACAGTGGAAAGAATGCTAGAGAGGAATAAGGCAGATCCGCCCCACTCTAATTTAGACACTTGGTTCACTTTATGGCCTTGGGCAGATTACCACATATCCCTAGAGCTCAGTTTTTTCTTCTGTTAAATGAAAAGATTGGATTAGTGATCTCTTTCTAGATTCGATGATTGCAATCAGAGGTGACAAATATGAAGCACCCCGTCCCCCAGTATTGCCCAAACCAGATTAAAATGCAATTGGGAAATATTTAACAAAATAACTAAAATACAATAAACCATAGATAATATTAATATGTAGTTTTCTAAGTCAACCTGTGGGAATGCTTACCTATGATTTAGGGGCCCTGATAGTAATGATACTGATGGTTATATGCAAAATCTAAGGAGGGGCCAAGGGAATAATGGAAGCCACTAACAAGAAAGAGAAAGATGAATTTGGAAATCGAGGAACTTCTTCAGTGCTTCAGGAGTTAAGGAGAAGAAATGTCCATCTTTTGCTGAACTTGGGAAAGGAAATAGAAAGAAGTTAATAGAATGTTTGAAGTGTGTGCAGCTGCAGCGGGGCCTGGAGACAATGAACACTCTGCAAAGCATATTCAGCCTATGTCTCATGCCGGAGGGGAGAAAAAAAATAAAACCACTTGCTTTGGCACCACAGTTAATAGTGAAGATGTGGTTCAAACACAGCAGGTGAAGAGAAGGCAGCTATAGCAAGCTAGTTGGCCTTAAACTCTTTTCTATCCTTGCTGCGCTTATTTTAAAAACTTCTATTTACTGCATTGCTACAGGTGACATTGCTTATTAACCAAAGAAATTTAGCCAATCCAGAACGTATGAAACTACTTAAGAGGCCATGTAGGAGACTCCAAAATAAATAAATAAATAAACAAATAAACAAATACATACATTCATACATAAAGTTTGACTCCTCCAACCCTATAAGATTAACCATCACTTCCTTTCTCTTTGGGCAAGAGTAAAGGTGGCTCTGAAGGGTGGCAGAACCTATAAAATTTTGCATTCCATTTAAATGCCACCCCAGCTTCTATTGTAGGGTCTCTCCTATGGTCGGGTTCTGTTTTTCAAGGTAGTGGCTGGTTTGGGGATTGGTGGAAGAGGTGTCTTTTAATTAACTCCCAGGTCAGCCATTCCAGAGGTCTCAAGCTCTTGAGATAATTCCAAAGCGGTCAAACCTTTGACTTAATTCCCAAAGCATTTAAATTATCTTACCTGGGTTCCCACTCCCCTCCCCCCCCAAACTGTTCTCAATGCACAATTGACCTTGGGCTGGCCTTCTTCTCCAAATAGATCAAACAAATTTGTCTCTCATTCTGACCATAATACCTGCCTAGTTCTTTCTAAAATAGCTTTTTGCTGGAAAGAGACTTGTGGGTTCTTCTGCCGCTAATATTTTATTAACATATTGTGAGGCCATTGGAAATTGCATATATGCAAAGGGGAAATGTATCCTTTGAGTAAGATCTGTCATCTTAAGGGGATTTTAAAGGGAGGCCTACTGAACTGCACATCGGTACACGTGGAGATTAGCTATAGATTAGGCCATATGAATAGTTTCATAAATCAGACTTTTAGAATAGGTTGAGTGGCATCTTCCTTGAAATTCTTGGTCTTGATAGGATTGTGAAACATGGTATCAAGGAGATCATTCAAAATCTCTGCCACCCAGAAATCTAAAGCTAGTATCAGGGAGAGGCTTTTATACAGGGGTCTGTTAATCTCTAATAAATGAGAAAATACCATGCCATATCAGCAGGGATTGCTATTAATGTGTGTTTGTATAACATAAGACTAATCACACCGAGGAAAACTTATTTAGTGAACATATTATTAATGAACCTTGTCTTTAGTCTAAGCAAGAGAGAGAGAGAGATGAGGATGATGAGGGGGCCCAAAAGCATAGTCATGAGGGGCCACTGGAGAGAATTTGTCAATGTTAGCCTAAGGAAGAAGAGATTTGGGAGAGTCCTGATTGTCATCTACAAATGACTTTCAGCTCTATTTGCAGTGTATTTTCTATGGCCCCAGAGGGTAGAGTTAGGAGCAATGGTCAGGGTAGAGGGAAAGCAGAAGAGTAATCAGCTCAGTGGAGGAATTGCTTAGTGCTCAGCAGTGTCCAAAAATAAGTGGGTTACTTCAGGAGTAGTGAGTTTCCCATTACGGGAAGTGTTCAAGCAAAGATTAAATGACCACTTCTCAGGGATGACTCATACTTCAGCAAGTGGTTGAACTGGATTGTCTCTAGGGTTTCTTCCAACCTGAGGTTCCTCTGATAGTCTGATTTCTACTTCTTTCCAGCCTCCTGCCTTCACTATTGGTCAAAACCAGCTCCTGCTGAGCTAAGGCAAAGTCTACATGCTGATGTGACTCAGATAATAAGGCTTCGTCACTTAAGCTGCAGCCAAAGCATTCCTAGGAAGGAAGTCAAATGGGGATCGCAGGAGTCAGATGAGCCCAGCTTTCCTTTGGCACTCAATGCTTCCTCTTTTTTCCCCCTTACTAGGCCTAACAGGGAGAACAAAACACCCTCCAAACAGAGAAAGGAAAATGCAGCTCTTGCTGAAGGACAGTGCCTAGAACATACAGGATTGCTTGTGATTGCTCAAGGTGCCAAAGAGAGGATTTTTGATTCATAATGTAGCCAAATAGCTCCTCAAATGCATAACAGCTGTTTGAATTAGCTCAGCTGTGAAAAACATTCCCAGACCCAGGAGCCTGAAGTCCAATCTCTTGTGTCTAGTCCCTATTTTCCTTTTTCATTTTCTTTTATTTCAGTTTTCTAGACTAAAAATTTTGAGAAACTTGGAAGGTATTGATTGACTTCAATTCAGTTTAATTCAAGAAGCATGTATTAAGCCCTTAGTATGCATAAGAAACAAAGACAAAATGGACCTGACCCTGATCACAAGATGCTTATAGTCCTCAAGCATTTATTCATGATTCCAAAACTGTTGCTTCTGAGGACTATTCTGGAATGGATAGGAGATCATAAAATTTTATGAAAGAGGCCAAGGCATGCAAATATGGACTAGGGGGCAAAACTAGTTTATGCCACCGTAACACATGCAACAGATAATGACAAATTACATTTCTATAGTATTTTATCAGACTTGTAACCCAAGAATCACCATTAATCCTCTCATTTCAGCCACACTTCTGCTCTCATTCAATAACATAGTAAATTCTGGCTTTTCAGACTTTTCTGAAACATTTCTCCCGTTCACACACTCTAGTCAAATTGTCTACCTTCTTGATTCTCATACATGGAATCCCACCTCCTTTCTTTGTGCCTTTTCATAGGCTGACCCTTACACCTAGAAAGTACTTCCTCCTCACTTCTGCCTCTTAGAATCCTTAGTGAGAAGGGGAAGGTAAAGGAAAAAAATTATTCAACAACTACTTCATGCTAGATACCATGCTAAACATTTTGAAAATATTATCTCCTTTGAAATTCTCTTCATGTTATAGCTCAGATCCTACCTCCTATATGAGGTCTTTATTGATCCCTTACCCTTTTATTAACACCTCTTCCCAATGAAATTACTTTGTATTCTCTCTGTGTGACCATCTCTGCCTGCCTGCATTTCTCTGTCTCTGTCTTAAGATAGATAGATAGATAGATAGACAGACAGACAGACAGATAGATGGTAGATGGTAGATAGAGGGATGGATAGATATAGACATGCATATATGTACATAATATGTAATATGTATATTTACATATATATATGCATGTATATACTTACTTATAGATACATATTGTTCCCCCTGAAGAATTTGTACCATGAGAAGGAAGAGGTAATTTCAATTTTTTGTCTTTGTATTCTAGGACCTAGAACATTGTTTTCCCCATAATAGGTGCTTTATACAAGGCTATTGATTGTTTAACTAATATCTTATCTGATCTACACATTGATGCAATGAGATGGAGAATTAAGGTGAAATAACCTATCCATTTTCATATTGTTAGTGATTAGGAGAAACAATACAAGCTGAAATCTTTTGACAAGGAGTTCAGTGATTCTTCCTGGATATACAGGTGTGCAATGGACTAAGTTTATTTTTAATCACCATATATGTGCATACTCTCTTTGAAGATTATATACATGATATTTCTTTGAGTTGTGAAGTATCAGTGAAAATAACCTTTCTATCTATTTTCAGATCAGGCCTTGGTAGAATCCAATTTAATTTACTCAATATTTATTAAGCATCAACTATGTATAAGACACTCTATAAATGCTAGGGATACCAGACAAATTATAAAAGGAAATAGTTCCTGTCTGCTTGGGGTTTACATTCTACTGGAAGAGAGAAGATATGGCACTGGCATAAGACATTATAAAGTATCTTAAGTAATCCAAAGTAATTTCAAGAAAAAGAATGACACTTTATAACTGTGGAGGGGCAGAGTTAGGGAAGGAGAAAAGCTCTCCTCCATCCCAAGTAGTTGAGCAGGGGTGTGAGGAGTAAGTGGGAGAAACAGCTAGCTAGAAGCAGGAAGTCATACATTGCTGAGAGCAATGGAAAGATGGAAACAAGAAGGAAAGCCACCAAAGAGAATCTCAGTCTTATATTTTCCAAAGGGCTGGGACTTAAGTGGGTGAGAAGGGGGAGATTCCAGTCTACATGGATTCCTAAGGTGTTGTAAGGGACTTTGAACAAGGCAGATTCTTCCTGGGAAATGGAAGACATTGTAGCAGGCTCCTTACAATATGATAGGAAAACATTCAGAATTACACAGACAAGTATCTTTGGAATCAAAATTTTCAGGTAGGAAGTCACCTAGGGTGATGCCCTAAGTTTCCACATGGTAAAATTGAAGAGGAAGTGACTTGGCCAAAATCAAGCCATGAGTCAGTGTCAGCATCAGGATTCAAACACAATTTCCTCATCTGTAAAAGGAAAGAGGTTCAACTAGATGGTTCTAAGGCCCCTGCCACAAACAAAGACTATATAGCCTAGGGAGGTGAATTGATTCATCCAGAGTCACACAGCCAGTTAGCACTAGGGCCAGGACCCTCTACCTAGATCTCTGGACTTTCAGATCACAGCTCTCACTGCTTCCCTTGGAGTTGTGAAATGAAAGTGATATAGATCCCAAGGTGGTTTTACAATCTAGAGCACAGCTTCTGTTCCAGATAATAGATATTTTACTTGCAGAAAATAGATGCTCAGAGGGGAAACAATTCTCAAGGGATAGGAAGATGTAAATTGAAAATATTAATATTCTGAGAGGTGCTGTTATATCAGAAAATACCCTGACCTAGGAATCAAAAGCCTTGGATTCAAATCTCACTTCTGCCACTAAAATCTAAAAGGCTCTTCTCTGTATCTGTATCTCTCTGTCTCTGTCTGTCTCTCCCTTTATACACACACACTCCTCATCTCTCTGTATCTTTCTCTGTCCATCTTTCTGTCTGTTTCTCCTCCTTTACATACAAATTCTCTGTCTCCCTGTCTCTTTCTGTCTCTGTCTCCCTTTACGTACACATTCCTTGTCTCTGTTTCTCTCCTCTACATGTTATTCTCTCCCCTCTCTCTCTCTCTCTCTGTCTCTCTCTGTCTCTCTCTGTCTCTCTCT
>JAQQSW010001068.1:0-22763 GCA_028646575.1 Pseudocheirus occidentalis
GAAGGGGGGGGGCAGCGAGCCCCTCCCTGCCCTGCTAGGAAGCTAGAGGTGTGTTGGAGGAGGGCATAAAAGGGAACAGATGGTGGGAGGGGCCTTACAGTGGGATCAACGTTCTGGGCTGGGGGGTAGGGGCAAAAAGGGGAGAAAATCTGTAACTCAAAACCTTGTGGAAATGAATGATGTAACCAAGAAAATAAATTAAAATTGAAGTAAAAAAAAAAGAAGTGATAGGAAAGGAAGTAGTGTTCTGTTTATAAATACATAATAACTACAGCAATAGAATTTAAGATGGGAATCTAGTTCTTTCTAATATTAACTTTTTCCACATTTAATAAACAGAAGTCAGAACAACCATTTTTAAGGACCTGAAATATTTATAAAAGTGCTTTTGTACTTTCTATGGGAAAGCCAGGCCAGAAGAGGACATACACAAATAAAAACAAGGAAATGATGGGCTAAGTGATGAGACCTGAGAGCTCTTTAATACTAATACTTAAGGTTTGTAGAGAACTTTACATTTTCTTTTCAGATACTTCCTTTATTAAAATCATTTCATTTAATCATCACAACCACCCAAGTGAGATAATCCTGGCAAGTATTATTATCCCCATTTTGCAAATGAACAAATGATACACAGAAAGTATAACTAACTTGGCTCATCCCACAACTAGTCTCCTGGCCCTTAATCTGGTTATTCATTAATTATACCACCCTGCCTTTCATTACCGTCATGCAGGAGAAATATATAAATATGGAGAGTCAAAATCTGTATTTTGTGGAGTGAGCTCCCTTGAACTATTAGGCCAGACCCGTAAAGCATTGTAAAGTGGCCAGTGCAGTTCTTACTTTTACTGAAGGCAGTTTTCTTAGTGTGAGGATACTTTTGTCATTTAAAAAAAAGCCCCAAAACGTTAGGCAAGTTTGAAGGCCATCTCTACTTCCTTACGACCAAATCTGAGGTAATGTTTACCATTGCAGTCTTGAAGGACTTACTGTTTAGAATAGGAGCTAAGGTTTATTGGTCCATTTAATGTTATTTATAGGAAGTAGATTCAGGCAAATCAAGATTTGGTGTTTATTCCAATTAGGTCTGTTATTTGATAGCCAGTAGGCCCCAATTTTGTGACCAAACAAATGAATGGAAAAAAGTTTGAGGGCTTATATTGTGCAAAGCACTTTGCTATGTGCTGGAGATGCAAAAAAGACAAATGAGACAATCTCTGCTCGCAAGGAGCTGACACTCTAATAGGAGGAGATAATACATTTTGGAAGCTTCAGCTACAAAATCAGATGTAAAGGCCCAGTGGTCTTCAGGGTACGATGACAAAGCAAATGTAATACATCTTCTTAAATGTGATTTCCTTTGATTAAAACCATTATTTTTCTCTGATATTTAACCACTTGACAATGCAAAGGACTTTGGTAGTTAGAAATTTCTTTTCCGTGTTTTCAGTAACTGTAGCTGCTGAAGAGGCAGGGGCTTAGTTGTGGGGTCCTGTCTCCATAACATTTGCTCCCTTGGTCAAAGCCTGCAGGGACCAGAATAGTAATAAGGTTGGTGGTCAGAGGCAAGGGTGGGAGACCTGTGACCTTGAGGCCACATGTGACCCTCTAGGTTCTTAAGTGCGGTCCTTTGACTGAATACAAACTTCACAGAACAAATCTCCCTAATAAAAGGATTTGTTCTGTAAAACTTGGACTTATTCAAAAGGCTGCACTCAAGGACCTAAAAAGCCACATGTGGCCTTGAAACTGCAGGTTCTTCTGAGGAATACCTGTGGGGTTATTTGGGCTCCCTTAGGAGGTCTCCATTTTCCTGAAAAAAAATCCAACCTGTTTTCAATTCCAAAGCCTTTCCTGTTTGATGAGACAGGCTAGAGCTTTCCCTTTAATAACATAGCCTCCAAGAAAGAGCCATCACATAATCAGAAGAGGATTTTAGTGAGAGATTTGTCTAAAATATGTTTTTAATATCTCTGTTTACATCATTGTTGCCAGTTTTGGAGCATAAACATTTCATATTTACAACCAAGTTTATTTAATATGCTTTTCAATATCACACAGCAAAAAGAAAAGAACTTAACAAATTCTTTTGCTGGTATTAGTTGATATTGTTGAATTCCCCTAACTTTTCAAACTATGGCAGTGGATATCATTTGTGGGAACATACTTGTTGAACCATTTTTAAATGTTGTAAATCATCTTCATTGGGTGCATTTGCCTCCAGGAGTCTTTACTGCCCGTGTTCTCTGACATTCTCACCAATAAAACTGATTGCTATAGATTAAAGCTGTGAATATTATTCATTTCTTAATGTTATAGTTTCTCTTACAGATAGATGATTATTCCATAATAGCTTATGCTCTTCTGTGAAATGATAAATACACAGAATTCCACACAATGATATAACATTACAGTTGTGGCTTCTGCCTTTTTGTGGAGAGAATATAGCTGCAAATGTGTGTGTCTACATAATACAATAGATAATAACATCCACTCCTTTCTAATGTGTCAAGTGGTGTTGGAAAGGTTGATGTCAGGACCTCGACAGAAGATGGAGGCTGAGTCTAAAATAGAGAAAATATAAAGTAGAAAAATTGTCAGTGAGGGAAAAAAGGAATACATGTATTAGAGAACCGTATTACAGGGGTCCTCTGATTGTGACTATTTGGGGAGGAAGACAGTGAATTAATGTAGCCATTTCCTAGACAGAAGGATGTGACAGTGTGCTAGATTTAAGGGACAAGTGGCATAAGATGAGTTGCATGAGTGACATGTCCTTGAGAAAGAAGGGAAGAACTGGGTGTAATGGCAGCTGGTATAGAGAGGATGGAGGACAGATCCTCTGTGGGGCAATGGCTGTCAGTGATCTGTGAAAAATGCAAGGCAAAAAAAATGTTTTGACAGAGTAGCAAGTAAAATACAAAATAATGCAGGTACCTATATGACATGCAACTGGCTAAAGGGAAAATAGCTGATTACCAATTAAAGCTATAGTCTTTGGGAAAATCAAGTGGAATGTCCATACAGTCAAAAGTAGTGAACCTTGAGTCTGGAGCATTTGATATGTCACTGATTTGTATGAACTTGATAGCTTTGTTCCATTTTTTCTCCTTTTTTTTGGAGAAAAATGATTTTAGGTTATCAGAAACAACTTCAACTGATGCAAAATAGCTCTCATTCAAAATAAATTTCTTATTTAAGGAAGTTGTTTATCTATTCAATGAGTCCTACATATAGAACCCTTTATGAGATTTTTCAGAGAAACAGAAACACTATCCATATACAGTAAATGCTTCTTTGTATACAAAATTCTGGATTAATGTCTAAAATGTCAATAAAACTTCCTTATCCTAACACAATACAGACCATTGAAAATAAGCCATATGGAAAGGATTCATAGTGGTCCAACATGAATGTATTTCTCTGTTAAAACACCTGCTTGTCAGAGGTTTGTCTTTCAATTAGTATGGGCCGTGTCAAAATACATTTTATGAAGAATTTTTATAAATGTCATTTTATGCCATCGTTAGAAAATATGATCAGCTTCGCGTCTCCAGTAAGTAACACTGAGATTTTTATTCTGAAGGTGGGGGTGAAGTTCATACATATTTGTTGAACTGAATTAAATAACCAAGGGACTTTTTGTAAGGAGTCATTGACTTTGGAATCTCGTCTCTGTCTTATCCTTCCCTCAGTTTATTGGCCTTCAGAATTCAGTGCATGGCCAGTGTCTTTTAACATAGTCTTTTCCATGATTGGTAGTGATGTTCTGAAAAAAAGGCAATGTTATTAGGTCTGCTTATGATTTAAAAATCTTTTACACTGTGCGTTATTATAGAGGCCTATAATGGGACATTTTTATAAATCTTATAAAATAATGAATAAATACTTGCAAGGAGGGTTTTGTAGATGACATCAAAATGACTCAACAGAATGTATTTATGGAGAATAGAGCGAGTAACCCATGGGAAGGGCTTTCAGAAGTGCTGACAATACTACTGAAGCAGATTACCTTAAAAGCAAACACATATGGTCCTGGTTTTTGCCTTCCTGCTCAGCTAAATCTATTTAGAGGCCTAAGCTTGCAGCCTGCTGAGTGGATACTATTTTATCCATGTGTGGATTATGGAACCAAAGAGGAGACAGCTGATCAATCCAAATATGAGCAAATTCCTTGGTTTTCTTTTCCCTCAAGTAGGCCTGGGACCCGAGATAAATTCCTTTATTTCATTTACTTAATTATGTCCTATCTCCACTACTTCTGGGACTCATGTACTTCTTTGGACCTCTAGTACTTAGGATCTCTTTCTGTACTGTCCTAAGGACATAGTTAAAATGGGAAGGGGGAGTACTTTATGTACCTTGGTCGGAGCTATAACCAGGACATAACCAGGCTTTTGCCCAAAGATGCCAAATTTAGAAGGCTTTACTTGCAGCTGCAGTCTGTCAGGAGTGTAGAATCAATAGAGTTTATCACTTGGAATAATTAGTTAAAATAAGAAACTATCAGATGTCACACTAGAGTGAGACAGGATGAAGTCCTCCTCTACTCAGGTTTACTTCCTACTTTCCTTCATCCAAATGAGAATACATTTTATATAATTTTGTTTAGCTCAATTATGGGTTCTCCAGAACCAAAATTTTGATTTGTGGTTCTGAACCCGATACTCAAAGCTTACAGTGTTCTCCCTCATCTAAACTTATAGCATATTGCCAACCCTTTTTCATTCTCATTTACTTTAATTTCCACTAGAGTTATTTACACAGGTGGCTTATAACCTCGACTATAGATAGGAATCTACTTGAGGGGAGGAAGCCAATCTAACTTACCTTTATATTTTTCTCTGCTCTCAAACAGTCATTTGCACATAGTCAACACTTACCAAATTTGTGTAAGAATATGGAATGAATGCTTGTGAGTCCAAAGATTTGTGTAAGCACCAAAATGTTTTAATTATCTACTTGAAATAGTGCTTTTGATATATTTTGAGATCTCAATAAGGACCAGAGCTTCCAAATTTTTAACAATGAACAATCAATCAGCAAACGTTTTTGAAGTTCTTACTATTCACTAGGTATTGTACTAAGTGCTGGGCATACAAAGGCAAAAATAGTCCCTGCTCTCAGGGAATTTATATTCTGATGGGAGCTAGACAACATGCGCACAAATAGGTATATACAGGATACATATAGCAGAGATGAAATGTAACATTAGGAGGAAGGCCATTAAGAGAGGCCTCCTGCACAAAATGGCCATTGAAGGTGAACAGAGGTGGAAAATGGATCATTCTTGGTGAAGAAGAGTAAGTAGGCAAGGATGATGACATCCTAGAGTAAATGGAGGGAAGTAAAATGTAAGAAGACTAGAAAGATAGGAAGGATCATATGGTAAAATGCTTTAAAAGCCAAACAAAGGAGTTTGTATTTGACCCTAGGGGCAATGAGAAGCCACTGGAGCTTATTGAGTAGGATGGTGACATGGTCAGACCTTTGCTTTAGGAAAATCAATTCATCAGATGTGTAGAGTATGGATATGGGAATATAGGGAGAGATCTAGGAGAAAAGAAATAAACCAGAATTTGCTAAGCGCCTACTGTGCGCAAGACATTGTTCTAAATTATTTACAAATATCACCTTATCTGATCCTTGCAACAACCCCATGAGGTAGATACTGCTTATTTTCTCCATTTTACAGTTGAGAAAAAGGAGACAGACAGTGCTTAAGTGACTTGGCTCAGGGTCACATAGTTACTAAGTGTCTGATGCTAGATTTGAACTCAGGTCTTCCTGACTCCAGGCCCAGAGCTCCATCCACTGCACCGCCTAGCTGTCTATAATTAGATGAGACCAATTAGTTTAATAAGAAGACCAGTCAGGTGAGAGGCAATAAAAGCTGAACCTGGTGGTGCCTGTGTGAGTGGAGAGATGAGGAAATGTAGCAGAGATGTTGTGGAGAAGGAAATGACAGGATGCAAGAACTGATTGGGCATGTGGGGCCAGCGAGAGTGAGGAGCTAAGGATGATGTGGAAGCTGCAGAGTAGAGGTGGAGTGTGGCTGGACTGACGTGCAGTTCTGAACAGCAGTCACGAAGCATCCAAACTCTGTGACCACTGCGCTGTATAGGACTGAAACATTCTTATCTCAGAATCAGCTTCACTTATATATTCTCATTACTGGTCTCCCAGTTTTGGGAAATTTGCCCATTTTTAAACTCAAGACCTACTTGCCCCTAATCTTGGAGATGAGATCAACTAACCAGATATTAATATAACTTTAAATTGGAAAAAGAAAAAGGAAGAAGAAAACTGCCCACAGATCTGATGGGCCTGGTACCACACCAAGTAACAGATATAACTGAAGAGGAAAAATAGCTAAGAATGAAGGCAAACAATCCACAGGAAACAATAACTCAAGAAGAGACTCAGCAATAAAATCAGTGATCATGTGTATGCACATTTGTGTGTGTGTGTGTGTTTTATACAAACACACACATATATGCCTTATAGGCAGTAATGAAGGGTGGGAACTAGAAATGCCAATGAAAAGAGGCCTTAGGATGTTACTGAAACTTGGTAGAATGTGATTCATGAAAATAATTTGACTTTGGAAGTAGTGAGGGCCCAAGCCTTCCTACTATTATAATATTTTATTCAAAAGTAACAGAATATGAGTCAGGTTAGGTAATGTATATTAAGTAGAAATACTTATGTGAGGAAATAAAAGAATTTAAAAGTCAGAAACATGGTAGAGATCATTTGGGTAGAAATCAGTGGAGATAGAAGCAGAAGTAATATTGTTGTAGTCATATACTCCAGACAGAAGGTGAAATTGGATGAAAAATGTGCAAAGTAGTTCTCATACTTATAAAAGAAGTGTGATATTGTTTTCTTGGGGGACTTCCAAAACTGGATATCTGCTGGTATCCTCTAGACCAGAATCAGAGTAGCTTAGATTATAAATTCTTAATTTCATAATTACTGTGTCCTAGAAATTCAAGAATTAACTAGTCAAATTGCTATTTTGGAACTATTTCTGATCAATAATGAGGGCCTAGTTGCTAAAGCAGAAATGACAGGACAGTTGAACACTCTATCAAAGAGTTCATAATGGAGAAGAAAGTCTGGTATAAGCTGACAGATGTTAGATTTAAGAAGAGCACATTTTAAAGAGTTCAGATAAAAGACAGGTAAGATCATAGTCCTAATATTTTGAAGAGGAAGTTGACCCAAAATGGATGCAAAACTCTCAAAAATGAAAATCTAAAGAAACAAACATGTTTCCAAAGAGGAAAAAAAGAGAACCTGTGTAATCACGTAATCATTTGCTCAGTAAACATATTAAATTCATATATTAAATCAACAAACACATTAAATACCTACTATGTAACAGATACTGCTTTAGCTAGGATCTGGGAATAAAAATACATTGAATGAAATAATCACTATAAAATTAGTTTACATCTAATGGAAAAAACAACAGGTACATATATCACTATATATGTATGTAAGTATGTATAACAAACCCCCAAAATGCTATGTTGTTAAATGCAAAATAGTTTGGGAAAGGGAACACTAGCAGTTGTAGGAATCAAGAAAGACTTTATATAGAAGGTGGTATTTATGCAGAGGTGAAGAAGAAATATATTCCAGGGATGGGAGATCGCCAGTACAAAGGCCCAGAGAAGAGGAATGGAGCACAGTGTGTGAGACAACAGAAGGTTTGGCTGGATCACAGAGTGCAGAATAAGGAGTAGTGCTAAATGAGTTGGAAAAGATAGACTGAGGCTAGGTTGTGAAGGGCTTTAAAAGCTAAACAAAGACGTTTACATTTTATCCTTGAAGCAATAGGCAGCCCCTGTAGTTTTTTGAGTAGGGGAGCAACTTCGTCAGATTTGCATTTAAAGAGAATTCTTTTGGCAGCATTGTGTAGGATGGCCAAGAATGGTAATGGGAGACTAGTTGGGAGGTTTGCTGTGGTCATCCAGGTGATAATGAACTATGGTGGTAGCTCTATGAGTAGAGAGAAGGGGTCAAGTGAGTGATTTGTTATGGAGGTAGAACCGCAAGATCTGGAAAATAATTGGAAAGAAGGACTGATTTAGAGTGAGGAGTAAATAGAATGCTAAAGATTTAAACATGGAAGACTAAAAATGTGAAGTATGGGACAGGAGAGGGTTGCTGGGAAGAAAGATTATGAATGAGTTCAATTTTTGAAATGTTGAGGTAGAGATTTGTCTTGGAGATTCAGTTTTAAAATGTCTAATAGACAATGTTCAGGGGAAAGACAGGTCTTTATAGATAGATCTGTGAATTATTCGCGTAGATATTGAACCTATAGGAGCTAATAAAATCACTAGTGAGATGTTATAAAAAAGGGGGGGAAAGGTGCCAAGGGGGTGGCTAGGTGGCACAGTGAATAGAGCACTGTATCAGCAAGCACCCTAGCATACCTAGGGCAGCTGCTAGCACAGGTTCTTAGATCTGCTTTTCCAAAGGAAAGCAACTCAAAATGGGTTAACAATCTTTCTTTAATCAAACAAACACATCATTTACCTAGTTCAGGGGGAAAAGTCAGCACCCTGAACTCCAGAGAATTCAAACACAAGTTATAAGTACAAGTTACAAGGACAAGTTACAAACAGACCAAGAAACAGATCAGCAGATGGGCTTCCAACCATCTGACCATCACATCCATACTTATTCAAGTTACCAGAGAAGGAAGCATCAACCTCTGGGTTTTTCAAAGCCAGGGGGGCTCAAGGGCTTCCCAGAGTCTCATCTGGCCAAATCACACAACTCTTCTCAAAGTGAGCCGCAAAGGAAACCTCACAACAGGGCATATATGTAGGCTTCTCCTGGGTCAGCCCTCTTGACCCACTGTCCAATTACAAAGCAACAAGGTATGGCCATTCCCAAAAAACAAGCCTCCCACCACGGACTCCACATGACCACATTTAGCCTATTATGGGGCAGAGTATACTTTCAAGTCAGGGAACATTCTCAGAGCCACTTGAGCCACTTAAGCAAAGGGGCTAGGAGCAGGAAAGAGCTTCAGATTCCCATTATAAGCACCGACCCCAGAGTCAGGAACACCTAAGTTCAAATCCAGCTTCAGACACTTGACACACTAGCTGTGTGACTTTGGATGAGTCACTTAACCCCAATTGCCCTCCAAAAAGCAAAAAAAAAAAGTTCCTAGAAGAGAACCTTAGGGAACATCCATAGTTAGGGGCCTTGCTGTGTGTGATGAGCTAACAAGTAAGACTGAGTAGAAGCAGTCAGACAAGAAAGGGGAGAACCAAGAAAGAGCATTGTCATGAAAATCCAGAGAGGACAGTATCCTGGTGTGCAGGCTGGTCAACTGTCTTGCATGCAGTAGATAAGTCTATGTGGACATAGACTTGAAAAAAAGACCATCCAATATGGCAGTTAAGCGATCACTAACAACTTTGGAGAGAGCAATTTCAGTTGAGTGATGAGGCAGGAAGCCATATTACAGAAGGTTGAGTGAGTAAAAGGTGGGGAGGGGAGAAGGAGGCAGCAGGTACCAACAGCTTTTTTAAGGAGTTAGGCTATGAAAGGGAAGAGTTACAGAATAATGGCTTGAGGAGAGAGTAGTGTGTAGAGTTTTTATCTGTCTATCTATCTATTTAGGACAGGGTTAGGGTACTCTTTATAACAGTTTAAGACAGTAGAGAAGGATGCAGTTGAAAACTCATAAGAGAAGGGTTGATTGTGATGATTGAATCTATTGAGGAAGATGGTAGGAGACGGTGCCATACATGTAGATAGGTTGGCCTTGCCAGAATGAAAGAGGAAAGAATCTGGGAAGTTGTCAAAGGATGGTCTAATTTGCTCAGACAAAGTAAGAGGCAAAGTCCTCAGTTGAGAGAAAGAGGGAGATATTGGAAGACTTGAGGAGGGAAGAGAAATTTTGAAATAGTGTCTATGGAGAGTAATATTGGGTATCAGTTAGGTTATTCATCTTTTGTTTTTGAAGAGTATCAGTGACATCTAGGGTGATGTCTTGACTTGCATGTGAATTGAATTTCAGTGAGGCAGAGTTGCCCAGAGTCACTGGCCTCCCTCTCTCTTCTGGAGCCATCAAAGTGCAGTGACAAGACAAAAGTCAAGACAACTGTTGATGGCCCAGGATGTAATGGATGACCTTAGTATCTCTGATGGCTGACTAAGCTGTAAGTGCTCCACAGTACCTGCTTTAGCCTCCTTCATGACCATTGAAGCAAATTGTTCACATATACACAACAGGAAATTTTTCACATGCTTGGGGTAGACATTCCCCTAACTCACTAACAGGTTTGAGGCCTGTTGATTACCGTCAACCTGGTTTAGCCTGTCTGCTAAAATGGCATACTGGAGGGTGGCCACCATACATGCTACAGCTCCTTGGAATCATGGATGAGAGTTGGGTAAAGATAGACACCAAAGGTGGATGGGCAGACCTGAGAAGGGCTTGGCAAGCTCTCACACCAGAGGTACTAATCCTCCATGAACACCCCAGTCAATTAGGTAGAAATTAAAGGAGTGCCTTGCTGAAGAAGGTACCCATTTGAAGTAGAATAACATGAATTTATAATTTACCCTTTGACTTTCTCATTTGGGATTTCTTTTAGGATGTGATCAGTGGATTCTTTCTATTTTGACTTTCTCTTCTGGTTCTGATTGGTTTGGGAAATTTTGATTAATGATTTCTTAAAACATAGTATCAAAGACTTTTTTTAAAATCATAATTTCTAGGAAGTCCAATGAGTCTTAAATTATCTTTCCTTGACTTGTTCCACATCACTTGTTTTTTATATAAGATAGCTTCCATTTTCTTCTACTTTTCCAATATTTTGATTTTGTTTTAGTATTCATTACTGTCTTATGAATATGAATTATGTCTTATGAAATCATTAATTTCTATTTGGTCTGTTCTAATTTTCATACAGTCCATTTTTTAAAATTAAATTTTACCACTTTCTCTTCTTAGCATTTTTTTTCTTCCAGTTGTTTTTTCAAGACTTTTTATTTCATTTTTAAAAAATATTTTTGCTTCATTTTTTCTAGATATTCTTGTAGGTCTTGTGGGAAATCTATTTTTTTCCTTTGAGTGTCTACTTGTGGTTGTTATGGAGTTACTCTCTCCTCTTTGGGGATTTTTACATTCATATTAAATTTTTATTATTGATTAGGGTCTTTTTTTTGTTTACTTATATCTCCAACTTTAGTCACTTAGTTGGGGCTTTGTTCCAAGTTCTGCTCTGCTGCTCTTTGGAGAGGAGTAATCAACCCTGCTTGATAATGTCCTGTATATCTTGGGCACCTATATCTACCACTTCAATTTAGAGAAGTACAAACACACAAATAATGAGTTCAACACCAATATATTGAACTTACTTCACAAGCAGAGCCACATACAGCTTGTGACTCCCAAGGAGATGGAACGTATGGTTGGCCTCATCCACTGAAAATTTAGTGTCATTCAGATGTAGCTCTAACAGAAAACATGTAAAGCTATCAAGATCCTGTGTTCTTGTTTCCTGGATGCCAGAAGAAAATGCCATAACTACATCAAACAGTCCCCTGAAGTCTTAAATGAGTATTTCTACTTCCACCCAAGTAGCCTGTATTCCAGTGAAGAAGCCTTCTAGGTACTCACCAAGAAATGTGGAATCACTGTCTCCCAGGCCTTTTACTAGTTCAGCAGCAAGTATTCCAGTTGTGAAGTTCCAGGAAGAAACCATTTTGTATGGAGAGAGAGAGAGAGAGAGAGAGAGAGAGAGAGAGAAAGGAAAGAGAGAGAATAAGAATGTAAGAATGCTGATTATTACTCCATTGCCTTTGCACACCAGAAGTGAAACCTTTCATGGACCACTGCTGATAGAAAAGGCAAGGAACAATTATACTTCCTGTTGTTTATATTCCAGAGGGAAAAGAATCAAGATAAAGAAAGCAGAGAAAAAAAAAGGTTTTGCTTTTCTGTCACACAGGTAGAGAAAAGATGAAGACAAGTTAACTCTAGAAGACTGATGTTTTCAAGGTTCTCCTGTTATTTCTAGTCAAGGCTACGTTCTGGGACAGCTCCCACGAAAGGTAGAGATAATATATATTATACATACCAAGTTCTAATAGATCTAAAGGACAATTGAGACAAAATTATTTTCCCAAAGAAGTAGTCTATTTGAAATCAAGGAGGTCTTGCTCTATTTATAACAGAAATCTGTCTGCTCAGTCATATCAGCCTTACTCATTTGGGTGTCCCAGTCTTGAATCAAAGAGTTCCTGCCCTATAAGTAGAATAACCACTCAGTCTAAGCAAACTAAAACATGATACATTTTTCTGACTAAAGGGCAAAGTATTATGCTCTCCTACCCCAATTCCAAATAGCTGAAAGGTGAGCTTTTAACTCATGATATTGCTTAGGATAACTGAACGGGAGCTCCATTGGTGGACTAATTTCTCTAATTATGATATCTGCCAAATCATAGCTAAGCAGTCAAGCTTAGACTTAGACCCTTCTCCAGATTTGAAAAGAGAGAAACATGGAGCTTAATGAAATCAGTACGGCAATAAGTAGAATATAAATATAGTATGATAAGTCCAAAAAAAGATACAAAGGGAGCATTAAATTCTTTGAGCAATAACAATACAGTATTTACATATCACTTTAAGATTTGTAAAATGCTTTATATACATGATTTTATATTGTTGTCACAAGAAACCTGTTGTTGGGAATTGCAGGTCTTATTTAATGATTCTACACATGAGTAAACTAAGACTTAGAGAGTTAAGTGACTTGCCTTGGTATCACTTAGCTTTTTCTCAGAGGCAGGGTTTAATTTAACACAGTCATTGCAATTTGGCATCTTGTAATGAATCTCGTTTCTTGTAATGCAGGGCTTCTTAAGAAGCCTGGACTTCATCAACTTATTTTTAAAAACATTTTGATGATTATTTCAATATGATTTGGTTCCTTTATAATCTTACTATTTTATTTTATGTATATAAAATCATTATTCTGAACGGGGTTCTTAGGCTTGAGTAGACTGCCAAAGGGTCCATGAACACAAAAAAAGGTTAAGAACCTGTGCTCTAATAAGTCACCTCATTTGTGTAAGTTGATTCCTGAGCTACCTAGTCTTTTTCATCATCTTCTATAGCCTCCAGATCTTTCTTTAAGTTTCAGTTTTCTCATCTATAAATTGGGCTTGATACTAGTAACAAGCTTCACAGGGTAGTTGTGAACATTAAATGAAACAGTATTTATAAAGTGCTTTGAAATTTTGGAGTGCTATATAAATCTTAGTTGTTGCAATTATCCTGGTTGCCATGATCACAAGGCAGAGTTAGTCCACCAAGACATGGCTTTCCTTTTCTTTCTCCATTTCTTTGTTGGACTTGGAAAAAAGACATGCTGAAACATACCCATCAAGTAGTCATCCAACCTCTGTACTTGAAGACCTCCATTGAGGTGGGGAGCCCATCTCCATCCCACTTTGGCATAGGTTTAATTTTTGGAACTTTTTCTGGAGAAGGGCCTAAATTTGCTTCTGAGATTCCTATCCATCGTTTCTACTTATGCCCTCTAGGGCTAAAACAAAGCCAGTCTCTTCAAGCCTTTCATGTACTTAAAAAACGCAGCCATCGATACTTGAGCCTCCTCTTTTTCAGGATGAATATCCTCTGTGTTCCTTCAGCATATCTACATATGCCATGGATTCTAGTCCTTTCAAAAACTTTTTTACCCTTCTCTAAATGCTCTCCATCTTATGAATGCCCTTTCTAAATTGCAGTATCTGGAAATGAACAAAGTACTCTGTGTCTAAGTATTCTACTTCAGAGTACTTCACTACAGTAGGACTATCACCTTCTCATTGAAGACTTTCCTTGGAAAGTCTTGCTGGAAGCTTTCCTTCTCTTATGGCAGTCTAAGATTACATAAGCATTTTTGGTTGACATATTCTATACTGTTGATTCACATTAAGCTCCTTGAGGATAGAGATTGTCTTTTGCCTCTTTCTGTGTTTTCAGTGCTTAGCACAATGCTTTGCACATAATATGCACATAATAAATACTTGTTCCCTTCTCTGCTTCCCATATCTTGTAAAAGTTGATTTCTTGAAGCCAAATGTCAGGCATTATATTTATTCTTATAAAATTTCATCTTATGAAATCTAACCCATTGTTATAACCTGTCAAAATACTCTTGCATACTGACTGTATCATCGTTTGCTAGCTATCCCACAGTAATGTCCTGCCATCTGCATATTTATAAGCATTCCATTTGTGTATTTATCCAATTAACTGACAAAAATGTTAAGCAGAATAGGGTTATGTGCAGATCATTTGGAAACTCCACTGTAGATTTCCTTCCTAGTTGACACTGAATCTTTAACAACTACTTGTTGAATCTTACCATTCAACAAATCTGAATCTGTCTGTTACTGTTTCCTAACTTCACATGACTAATATGAGATAATTTATCAGCTACTTCACCAAAATCCAGTTAAACTATAGCTCCAGAATTTCCAATTTAGTAAGTAAAAGGAAGAAAAAATGAAAGTGAAAGAAAGGAAAGAAAAGAAATCACCCTGTCTTTCATTGGTTATCTCTTTAATGTTCTAGAACAGGGTTGGGAAACCTTCAGCTTCAAGGCTACATGTGATCCTGTAGGTCCTCAAATGTGACCCTTCACTGAATCTGAACTTCAGTTTGGATTCCAAAAGGATTTGTTCTGTGAAGTTTGGATTCAGCCAAAGGGTTGCACTTGAGAACCTCCAGGGCTTCAAGGCTACAAGTTCCCCACTCCTGCAATCAAAGTTACATCATTAATCTTTGGGGCCCATTCTCAGAAGATATTCATAAATGGACCTGTACTCAGTTACCCCATACATTTTTTTAAAAAATCTTTAATGTTAAATTTCATTAAAAAATCTAGTAGCACAGATCATTGAAACAATTACTTATTACTTATTTTTAAAAAGGAAATAAATATAGGAATCTTAAGGGAATTCTGGGTCATGTTTAACTCAGGCTAGTCAAGTGACTGACACTCAGGGTTAGAATATAATGAGACACTCATAGACTATAAAGTGCAATAAAAACAATTCCATTTAGAATGATTTGTAAATGTTATAATTCATGAAGTAAAAGGGTATACTAACGGATAAAATGTTACTCCTTCCACCTTTATATTCACAAAGACAACTGATCACACGATGTCAAAAAGACATTCTAATAGCCCTATTTTGCTAAAACTTCCAATGCCAGTCACCCATAGATTGTGCTTTTTATGCTTTAGGTGGCAAGGATACCAAACTAATGATACCATGATGAGTATCTCTGTCCCCTTAAAAGAAAACCAGTTCCACCTACATAAAACATGTGGCAAGCCTACCACATAGGGTTTAGTATTTGAAAGACTAAAAAAGAACTAGATTAGTTATTGCATAATAACTGCATTATCGTATTTGCTGCTCCTCAAAACTCACCTGGGAATTTCCAGTGTCCCAGAGATTTGTGACGATTAAGCTATAAGGGGCAGCATGTGAGTCAGGAAAATGGGGTTTCAAGTCTCCTCTCAGGGCATGAAGACTGTGTGACTGGGCAAATTGCTTAACCTCTTAGTTTTCTAGGCAACTCTAAGACTGTAGGTTACAGAGGAGATATTGAAGTTTCCTTTCTGGGAATTCCCTTTATCAGTGAAAGTACAGGTAACAGTTATCTCTCTGGAAAAAAGCACATGTGCATGCATGTGTATGCACGTGTGTAGACATGTATGTATGTGCATTTATATATGATAAAATTTTTAATTTAATCTTTTTTAAAGTTTAGGTTTTAATTTTAAGTCTAGATAATCAACATAATAATAAATAGAATCTTAATTTGTAGTTTCCCAATTTGCAAGGTTAAAAAAATACACTGAAAGTTTAGCAGTTGTTTCTCAGGAGCTGGTTCAAGATAGCTTCTGCACACCACTGGTCTGGTGTAGTACATGTGTGTGATATTACTCACACACAAATACATACAGACACACATTGAAGGGAAATGAGAAGAAATCATCTAAAGCATATCTACAATACTTGTTAATTCAGTTTGGCACTGTAGCAGAAAGGAAAAGAAAATTTTGTTTTCTGATGCAAAATTCTTCCTAGTGTATGTTAATAATACAAAGTACAGCACTCAGAGGCTGACCCTGGCATTGTAGGAATAGTAAGAGAGATAGACAAGTGACAGAAAATAAAAAAGAAGGGCAACAAAAATGATACAAGTGAATGGAGGGTGAGATATATGACCATAGACATTTATATAGTCTAGAAAAGAGAAGATTGAAGGGGAACATGATCACAGCCTATAAATACCTTCCAAGTAACAGCGTAAATGAAAGAATGTAATTATTCAGAGCATTGGAAGATGGAAGGACAAAAAGCATTGATCTGAAACTAAAGAAAAAATGTTTCAGCTTTATATTAAGAAATAATTCTCAACAGTATGATACATGCATTAGATATTAAAAAAAGAAGGGTGATATTTAACCTTTCAAGAGAACATTGAAATGAGAAAAAGAAGTGAGCGTGGTAGAGAAGAAGCAGAAGGAAAGTTGGCAGTTCTAAAATGTGGAGCTTAGTGAGAATGAGTGATCCAGGTGCTCTCTTGGCATCATACGGGATTCTACAATACTTTTTATCCTGACTTAACAGCACAGACATTTAGGAGGATGAATACTATGTTTCAGCAGAGATGATGCCCATTTGTTAAAATAAATTCCTAGTTCCAACAGGGATGTGAATGACCAATGTGGGCATATTTTGGTTGAAGTTGTCCACAAATAATTACATTATGAAAGATGGAAGGTTTTGATGACTGAAGATTCATTTCTTGTCCCTACAAAGAACAAATCCAGATATGAAACTTTCTCTGAAGTAATGCCAAGGAGTGACAACATTTTTTTTTTACCATAAGTAACATAATTTTCCTTCCTCTGGCAGGAAGAGGAGAAAGGAGGACGGGAATAAAGGAAATCCCTACTATGCACCAGGCACTGTGCTAAGTCCTTTTTTAAAAAAAATAAATATTAATCTCATTTGATTTGAAAGTAAAGTTTTCTAATAATTAACAAATCTTCTATTTTTGTTTTTACAAAACTACTAGTACAAGTCTCAATTCAAACCAGTCACCTTCTTGTTACCCCCCTGATGCATTCTTATTCATGTGACAGTAGGATCCAAGCTTTGGGTATTTTTAATAATATTTTCTTTTTCCCAAATGCATATAAAAACAATTTTTAACATTTAAGAAAATTTTTTACTTTCAAATTGTCTTCCTACGTCTGTCCCTTTCTCTCCTCTGAGAGGATAAGTAATTTTATATGTTATACATGTACAATCATCCAAAATATCTTGTCAGTTTGTGAAAAAAAAAACAGGCAACATATAAACAGATACAAGTGAAAACTAGTATGTTTTTTATCTGTACTCAGACTCCATCAGTTCTTTCTCCAGAGGTGGAGGGCATTTTTTGTCATCAGTACTTTGGAATTGTTTTATTGCTGAGAATTGTTCTATTGCTGAAAATAGCTAAACCATTCACAGTTGATCACTATGTAATATTGCTGTTACTGTATACAATGTTCTCCTCGTTCTGCTTACTTCACTCTGCATCAGTTCATGTAAGTCCAGGTTTTGTGAAATCATCCTGCTTGTCTTTTCTTATACCACAATAGTATTGCATCACAATCATATAACACAACTTGTTCAGTCATTCCACTATTAATGGACACCTCCTCAATTTCTTGGATAGTTTTTTACTTCACTTTCTTTTGATTTGGATTTGACTTTAGGCTAGCAAAAAAATACTCTTTCAAGAGTATTTTTCTGGACATGGGAGTCATCAGTACAGAATGAAAATGGTTGCAAGGTTGGAGACGGTATAGTGTGGTACAGTGCAAAGGGGACCAGAATAGCTATCTGGACCCTGAATTCTAATGTCAGTTCTGCCACTAACTTTTTATAAAACTGATTAAGTTCCTTCACCTGATTCTGGATATCTCATTAGATCTAGCTGGCCTACTCTAACCATTCTCCTTCAACCCAACCATTATCTGTATACAAGGCATGTTCTATTTTGCTGCTGTGTAACATCTGCATCTATTCCTCATTTTCTTTCTTGTTGTAAAATCTGTAATCAAAGAAACACTACCATTACTTTTGGAAATGAGGGTATCTATTGGCTGCCTTATAGTTCTGTTCAATAGCTAGGTGACTTCTCAGACTAAAACTTCCCTAGCTGCCACTTTTCTTTCCCTTTAGTAGAATATAAACTGCTTAAGAGTGTGGACTACCTGACTCTTGTATCTCCAGCATTTAAAGCAGTGCATTTAGTAAGCACTTAATAAAAATTTCTTTCTTTGATTCATTCACCTCTCAGGGCTTTGAAGTTCCTTAACTGTATAATGATGGAACTTGTCTAGGTAATCCAAAATATCCCTTCTTACCCTGCCATTCTCTAGTTTCTGGTGAAGAACTAGAACAATGCTTCATAAAAATCAGTCACCAAGGGTAGTTCATGCATGTGCTAGAGCTAGCTCAAACACTGGTTTGTGAGAATCTATCTGTAAATTTTCAGTGTGATCATTTATGTCTTGGAAATCAGCAAATGCTATAAATCAGTGCTTGATTTATTATTTTCTTGATTGTCTAGATTTAAGAAAGTGATGGAGAAAATATCAGTAATGCAGATTAAGCTTAAGTGTGTGCAGAGAGTCAGTTGTTAAACATTTACCAACATACTCCGGAAGTCACCCTACCCTATTAACTAACAGATTCTTAAATCATTCTTGCTGAGGTACTAATCCTTCCACGGTGATGCTCTTAATTCCAGTTTTTGTCATTGAAAGGAAATAAAAATATGATTTATAGATGAATCTGTGTAGGAGGCAAGGGGTTTGTTTTTCTAAACCATTTGGTTTAAAATGCTCTAATTTTGCACAACAGGTTAGAAGCTATAGGATTACAAATTTAGAGCTGGAAAGAAAATTAGAAGCCATCCTACTCTAACCACTCTCAGTTTATAGATGAAGAAACTAAGGACCCAGAGAGAGTTAGTGATTTACCTCAGGTAATTCAGAGTTGCAAAGGCAGGATTAGAATACAAGCCTTCTAGACTCCATGACTGGTGCTCTTTCTACAAAGTTTCTATACAAGAGAACTTAAGAAGAAACTTTCTAAGTGGTTCAGTCTGAGGCAAGTAGGTGGCTCCATATAGAGAGAGCTCTGGTCCTGGAATTACGAAGATTTGAGTTCAAATCCAGTTTTATACTTTGACTAGCTATATGGTCTTGGGCAAATCACTTAAACTTTATCTGCTTCAGTTGGGGTGTTCAGGGAGGACTAGTACCTTTAGTATGAGAGCTTGCCAAGCCCTTTCCAGGACTCCTCATGCACTTTTGGTGTCTATCTTCACCCAGCCCTTACCTGTGACTCCAAGAAATGATAGCATGCACAGTGACCACACCCTAGTATACCATTTCAGCCAAGGGGCTATACCATATTGAGAGTAGTCTGCAGGTTCAAACCTGTTAAGGAGTTAGGGAGATGTCTACCCCAAGCATGTGATGACTTCCTGTGGTGAAGATTATGCCATTTGAGTGGATGAGAATAATTTGTTCCAGCACCCATGAAGGTAGCTAAAGCAGGAGAGCTTAGAACTTGGTCAGGCATCAAAGATGCTAAGGTCATCCACTGCATCCTGGGCCATCACCAGTCATTTTAACTTTTGTCTTGCCACTGGACTTCAGTGACTGGAGGGGACACCTCTGTTCAACTCTGCCTCATTTAAATCCAAATTGTGCATAAGTCTTCATCACACTGTCGTGTCATTGGTCCTCTTCAAAAACAAAGGACAGACAACAATCTGCTTCAGTTTCCTCAGCTGCAAAATAGAGATATTAAATATCATTGACCTTACAGGGTTGTGATGAAACTAAAATGAGATATCTATAAAATGCTTCACACAGTGCCTACTGCATGATAGGTGCTTACTAAATTGTTATTCCCTTCCCTTTTCTAGAATCTTTAAAGGTGTTCACCCCAAAACTTCTAACACTTGTAATGGCCAGAGAATCCAGCAGCTCTCATTAATAGTTTGAAAACAAGCTGCTTGCATTTGTGAAAATTACTATTCTTTCTATTTTATCCATGTTACGTTGAACTTTTCTTCTGCTTTCATTTGTCAGAACTCAATGAAATTTCAGGGATGAGAATGGGAAATTCACATACTTCAACAGGAATAATTTTGGGCAAAGCTTGTACCTGGTTAGAGGAAATAAACTTTAAGCAGCATTACCTTCAGGTGATTATGCAGTCACCTTTTAAGAGAAAATGCTGATGGCTTTAAGAGAAGCATAAGACCTTTAAAGTATAAGGAACAGTATGATATTACCTAGAAATGAACTAGATCATTCCATCAGGGTTTTTACCTTTCATTTCTTTGATTTTACATAATGTGCTGAACAACACTTTCAAAAAATTAATGCTATATTAAATTTACTGGGGATAACCATTGCCATTTGTCTTCAGGGGCCATAGGAAGTGTGGGGACCCATTTCCTTTGGAGTAATGAATGTCAGTGATTAAGGATATTTAAAAATTACAAGTAACAATGCATGTAGGTTATAAAGAAGTTTAAATTTTTTTGTAGCACACAGAAACTTTTTTAAATTTCTTCTTATATCCACAAATGAATTAAAATTAAAATTCACCAAAGATTTATTTAGCACCTTCTCTATGCCAGTTACTCTGATGGACACCAACTAGGCTTAAAAGGTGAATAAGACCTCACCCTCAAGAAGCTTAAAATGAGAAGGGACAGATGGATTAAGCAGCTTCAAAGATATGCTGGATCCAGCTCAAACTGTTAAATTTCAGTATGAGCATTTACACCTTGGAAATCAGTAAATGTGACAAATCAGGTCTTTATTTATTGTTTTGTCTGTAGACTGAATAAAGTGTTAATAATGAAGATTAAGCTTAAAATTTTGTAGTGAGTACATTTTATTTTGGAGAGACAGAAGTTAAACATTTTCTAGTACCTCCCCTAAGCAAGTACAAAAATATAATCCAAAGCATAACGTTATTGTGGAAAATTAGATTTAAGGAAAAGAGACATTTTCTGGAATAAAGTAGAGTATGAGCTGGGTCTTGGAGGGTAGTAATTTTAACAAATAAAGATGAGAGTAAAGGCATTCCTGGAAGAGAGATCAATGTGAGTAAAAATGAAAAGGATAGAAAGTTCAGAGAACAGCCAGCAAGTCTGACTGAAGGACATTGTATCTGTACAAGAATAGTGGGTTGATTAGAAGGACATTGTATAATTACAAAATGATGTGAGAACTGTGGACTTAGTTTGAAAGGCAATGGGGTATCATTAAAGACTTAACAATAAGGGAGAGACATGATCAGAGATTTCCTTATAAACATTAAGTTCAATGTAAAAGATGGTTTGGATGGGCAATATACTAGAGACTGAAAACAGGAAAATAATGTCAATTATTTAGGTAAAAGGTAATGGCGTATAAATGCAATGGAGGGGATAAATATGAAAGACATTTTAAAAATAGAGTTGATAGTTTGGGGACTGTTGGACACTAGTGGCAAAAGAATCAAATATGTATTCAAAATGTTGAAGCTGGGTGACTAAGAATGTAGTGGTCCTTTGGAAAGCAATACAAAATTTAGGAAATGAACTGATGAGTTAGCATTTGATTTTATGAGTTTAATATGCATTTTCACAAAAAAAACTAACAGACAAAACCCCACCTAAAGAATTACAGTTTTCCTTTACCATTCAGATGTAGTCATAGTCATGGTAGACCTGACTTAGGGCTGTGAGCAGTGAATGAGTAAACAGAGCTGGACTCTGTAATGGTAATGGAATTTGGAGATGCCCTTGTATTGGCTTGGTTTTAGGGTTGAGTGTTAAAACCCAGAGCTTGTGAATTCCACTTGTGGGATGGACTTGTTGGCATGAAGAGAGAGGGCTGAACTGGGAGGAGCCATGAATTGGGAGAGAGGCCTAATCCCAGAGAAGACCAGAAGGACTTTTGGAGAGCAGTATCCAGTATCGTGGAGCCTGAATTGCTGAGAGAAAGACTGCTGAGAGCCCATTCATGCTGCCCAGGACTTTTGAGAACTGCCACCCAGAGCTGCCAAGAACTGAGGAGGCATGGCTGTGATGCTGGTATTTTGTCTGTCTTTTTTGATGTCGTTTTCCAGATTCACCTGATGGTCAGGGACACAGTGCTGCTGTTATAGAGGTCCTGGAACCTGGCTGTTGGTTAAGAAGCCCTGAAGGAGAATTTTCTTGTGGTATCTTCACAGAAATCCTCAAAGAGTGCCTTGCTGATGTTTTCAGGGGTTCTGGGACTGTTCTACAGGCAGACAGTGACTTGATGAGGACGCTGGCTGTGGCTTTGTTGAGCCTTGTCTCCTCAGGAACTGAAATTGCTGAGGGCTCACCTTGGGTCAAGATGAAAGAAGGACCTTTCTTTGGGTTTTCAATGCTGAGATGATATCTTAACCTTGTTATAGCTTAAGGGTAGATGGCCTTTTGTGCTCTTCTGCCCCTTTTGAGAAAGTGCTTGGTGTTAATGGATGGTATTTTAATTACTTTGTGTCCAGGGATGGGAAACCTTTGGCCTTTTTGTGCTCTGTGATTGACCAAATGAATGTACTTGTTTATGATTGGAAACTGATCTCCA
>JAQQSW010001069.1:0-22733 GCA_028646575.1 Pseudocheirus occidentalis
GAATTGCAAGAATCTAGTATTTAAAGCTATACAATCAAATGCAACTGGGAAATAATACATACAGGGACTGGGGCAGGGAACCCCTCCCTGCCCTGCTAGAAAGCTAGAGGGGTGTTGGAGGAAGACATAAAAGGGAACAGATTGTGGGAGGGGCCTTACAGTGGGATTACTATTCTGGGCTGGGGGGTAGGGGCAAAAATGAGAGAAAATTTGTAACTCAAAACCTTGTAGAAATGAATGATATAACCAAGAAAATAAATTTAAATTTAAAAAAATAAAAATAAAATAAAAAATAAAAATAAAATAAAAAAACAAAGCAGAAAAAAAATTTGCTTAGTTTAATTTACATTTAAATTGATAACTTTCAACACATCAGTCATTCAATAAAGATTTATTAAGTACTACTGTGTGAAGCACTGGGGATACAAATCCAAAAAAAATAAAAATCTAGTCCCTGCCCTCAAGGAGCTTGCAGTCTAATGGGAGAAGGCAACACCCAAAAAGAAGATGAAATGCACTGGGGGAAGGGGAAAAGAAGGTATAATGGAGAAGTTAAAAAATGTTTTTAAATAAATTCTTAAAAGGAGTGCATCCTAGTAGGAAGTGAAGGTATAAGGTATCATAATGCTATTTCAGTTACTCCCTTGGACCCTCCATCAGATTTCTCTGTCCATTCAATCTCATTTACTTTTCCTCACACAAGCACCTAATGTTAGTGTGTACTCCATTCTTCTAGTTCTGGGCTTTTCTTTCCCTTTTTGCCCTGCATTATCTCATAAAGGTCTTTCCAGATTTCTTTGTATTCTTCAAACTTGTCAGACTGCATTATAATCTATTATTTTAATATACAACACTTGCTTGTGGTCTGATATTTATTTTGTTTCCATTTTAAAAAATGTGATTTCATATAGTACTGCTATGAAAATCATTTAACAGGTAGCTTCTTTAAAAAATTAAAAATTCATATTTTCAAGGTATATTCTGAATGATGGAATTATTGGATCAAAGGGAATGATTATTTTTGTTGCTTTTTACTGCATACTGTTAAATTGCTTTCCAAATCAATTATACAAGTTTGCAATCCCACCAGCAAAGAACTGAATGTGCAATTTCTCTACAACCCTGTCACTATTGAATTTCTTTGCTTTTAATTATTTTTACCAATTTGATGGGTGTGAGAAGGTATCTCAAAGTTGATTAAATTTGCATCTTGTTGATTATTAGTGAAGATGAATATTTTTTCATGTGGTTATTAACAATTAGTGTTTTAAAAAATTGTTTATTCATATCCTTTTACTTATCTCTTATGTGCTGATAATTTATCTCTTATATATGCATATACTGAGAATTTATCTTTTACATACTAAGAATTACCACAGTGAATTTTTGTCGCAATTCCTTATACATTTTATTTTTCTTCAGTTTAAAAAAAATGTTCAGTTCCAAATCATCTATCTCTCCCTTACCCATTATGAATGCAAAAAAATCATTAGAAATATGAATAATTGGACAAAATAAAATCCTGCATTAGCTATGTGCAAAAAAAAAGAGAGAACAAATATGCTTTAATCTGTACTCTGAGACCATCATGTGTGTATCTGAAGGGTGAAGGGGAATAGAATATTTCATCATGAGTCCTTTGAAATTGTGATTGCTCATTGTGTTGATTGCAGTTACTAAGTCTTTCAAAGCTGATTATCTTCACAATATTATTGTTATTGTATAAATTGTTCTCCTGGTTCTGTTCCATTCTCTTTGATCAGCACAAGCAAGTCTTCCCAAACTTTTCTGAAACCACCCCTTTTATCATTTCTTGAAGTACAATAGCATTCTACCACATTCATATGCCATAATTTGTTCAGTCATTCCCCAATTCATGTTGGGAATGTTGGGAATAGTTGGGAATCCCCCCTAAGTTTCCAATTCTTTACCATTATAAAAAGAGCTGCTATAAATGTTTATATACATGTGGGTCTTTTTTTGGTGACTTTGAAATATAGATCAAGTAGTGGAAATGCTGAGTCAAAGGGTATGCATAGTTTAATAGCTTTTTGAGCATGAGTCTGAATTGCTTTCCAGAACTAGTTCACAATTCCACCAACAGTGTTTTAGTGTACCTGTTTTCCCACAGTCATTCTGACATTTGCCATTTTCTTTTTGTCACCTTAGCCAGTCCAATGAGTATATGATTATAGCTTGGATTTTTCCTCTGAAAACTGCCTATTCATTTAATTTGACCATTTACCAATTAGGGAATTACTCTTTTTCTTGTAAATTTGACTTAGTTCCCTATATAACTTGGAAATGAGACTTTTATCTGAGAAATTTGCTACAAAGATTTTCCCCAGTTTTCTTCCTTTCTTCTAATTTTAGATGCATCGGTTTTATTTGTGAAAAGTTTTTTAAATGTTATGTAATCAAAATTACACATTTTACACATTCACACATTCCTGTGAGCTTCTCTATCTTTTGTTTGGTCATGAACTCATCCCCTATCCATAGACTGAACAGGTCATTTCTTCTGTAATACACTCCTTTGCTTATGATGACATCCTTTATATCTAAATCATGTCCCCATTTTGAACTTATCTTGGTATACAATGTTAGATATTGGTCTATATTTAGTTTCTGCCAGACTGATTTCCAATTTTCCCAACAATTTTGTTGAAAAGTGAGCACTTGCCTTGATTTCTGGGATCTTTGAGTTTATCAAGCACCAAATTTTTATTATGCTATTCTAATCTTTATTAGTAGTAAATACTGGGTTTTTTACATGTTAATCTAGGACAGAAAGCATGACAGTGGATGGAGCACTGGATCCAGGGTCTGGAAGACATGAAGTTAAACCCTACCTTTAGATCCTTACTAGCTATGTGACCCTGGGCAAGTCATTTAAACTTGCTCAGACCTAATTTCCTTATCTATAATATGATGATAATAACAGCATCTACCTTGGGGATCATTGTGAGGATCAAATACTTTTCAAGCTATAAAACACTATATAAATGTTGGTTATTATTGTTTCTCTTCATTTTTTAAAAGATGCTTGGATTTGCTAGATGTACTGTCCTATCATCTGAAAATAATGAATACCTCTTCATATCCAACATGAATTCCTCTAATTTCTTTTTCCTATCTTATCAAAATTGCTAGAATTTCTGATACTGTATCAAATAAAAACAGTAAGAATGAACAGTCTTGTTTGGTCAACAGGCCTGTATTAAGCAGCTACTTTGTGTTAGATGTTGAGTATGCAAAGAAAGGCAAATCAGTCCATGCCCTAAAGGAGCTCACAATATGATGGAGGACTTAATGTGGAAAAACTATCAGCAAGCAAGATATATACAGGATAAATTGAAGATAATCTCTGAGGGAAGGCACTAGCATGAAGAGAAATTGTTTTAGTGCAGTTGTTCCTAATATTTCTGCACTGAATATGATGGCTCTTGGCTTAAGATACTTATTTTTAATTGTGTTGAGGAAAAATCCCTTTATAGTCTTTGTTTTAGAAAGTTTTGAAATTATCTTTTTAGAATGAATGTAAATGTCAACAGGCAATTTACACAAAGAACAGAAAAGGGATTGTACAAAAAAACATGAACTTATATAATCCATTTTTTCTATGTATTTTAAATTTGTATGATATAACAAACTTCCCTGCTTGGAAGTGCACCTTTCTGAATTTCCTTCTGTTCTCTTCTATATTTAAATGTTTTACTGTTGCTTTCTTTTTGCATCACTATCCTCCATTTCCACATACTTTGTCTTAAAATAGAGCCCAACTATGTTAACAAGTCTCCATAGCCAACAAAACAAATGAACAAAATGGTTGTATCTGTAAATACATATCTCATTCTGCATCTTTAGTTCTTTACTTCTTTGCCAGGGAAGCAAATTCTATCATCAGTCTTCTGAAGTCAGAATGGTCTTTCATGGTTGTTTCTCTTTACAGTATCATAGTCACAATATAAATTTCCTGGTTCTAATAACTTCACTCTGCATCAGTTCATACAAGTTCTCCTATGTTTCTCTGAACTCATATTCGTCATTTCTTATGGTGCAGAAGGAATCTAAGTGGAATGTAATTCCATTACATTAATGTGCCACAATTTGTTCAGTCATTTCCTAGATGATAGGCTTGGTTTCCAACTCCTTTGATATTATAAATGTGCTACTATAAATAGTTTTGTACATTTAAGTACTTTTTCTCTTTTTAATTTCTTTGGGGGTCTATGCCTAGAAGTGATATTGCTGGCTCAGAGGGCATTTGAGGGACTTTGGGGAGCATAATTCCATATTTTTTGTGTTTTTTTAATATTCAAGTTCCTAATAAAAATATAATTTAAAAAATTCCAAAACAAAGAGCAGCTATGGAAGGATTTTTCCTCAATACAATAAAAAAAATTTCTACCTCAAGCCAAAAGTCAACATAACATGTAGTGGAGAAATATTAGAAGCAATTCCACTAAAAACAGGTACAAAACAAGGATAACTACTCTCATTGCTTTTATTTGACATATAATGAAAATCACAGCAATTTTGACAGTATAAGGAAAACACATTCTAGGCATTAGCATTGGAAACAGAGGTCAAAATATTGTTATTATTTGCAGATAACATGATAGTATATCCAAATTTTCTATGAACATTTAATCGTGATTTAAAATGATTTTTAAAAAATAAGTATAAGATGTGCTAATTCAACATTGGAGGAGCTGTAAATTATTATAATTCTTCTGGACCACTGACCTCAAGCAAAAATGAAAATATATGAGAAAATCAAGGCACATAGCAATTGAATGATTGGCCCAGCTGGTAAGTGCCAGAACCAGGATTCAAATCCAGGTCTTCTGTCTCCAGTGCTAGCATTCTTTTCACTCTATCTGCCCACCTCTCTTTCCCTTCTGAGTAATCCCTGGAAAAAACAGATTCAGTCTATTTGGCATGTGCTAGAGAGGGAAGAAAGGAAGGAAGGAACATATGCTGGGGAAAGGGAGAAGCCAGAGTTCTTACAAATCAAGGTGTGGCCAGGGATAGCAAGCCTAAAATTGCTCAGGAACTAAGAGAGAGAGATGTCTCTATCTACAAATGGGGGCTCAGATATTTATAGTTTATGGAGAACTAACCATAGTCTGAACTAGGTATTCACCAACCCAGGAGAGATCTGTGTCTTATTTTGATCTGACTTCCTGTGAACTGAGGGTCTCTGACCTGGGGGATTCCTCATGATTCAAGCAGCTGCTCTATGGTGATCTCAAAGGGCAATTACCAACAGGGTAGATAGCAAAAATGCTTTAGGGATTTACAGGCTCAAGGCAGCTGTGCTAAGCACAGAAACCATAGCAGCAGATAGGCATACAGACAGAGACACACAAACTAGAGTACTTTTAAAAATGGAAGTTCTGTTTAAGTGAAGTCAGTCACCATCAGTGATGGGACCTTCAGACAGTGAAGATTTGTGACTTCAAGCAGTCACAAATCTGAGGAGAATTCATAATTTGGCACTATGAATTTTGCTACATCCCTGAACACCACTCTGTAAAGTAAATGTGTATATACTGAATTATACTTTCTCATTGACTACCATCGTAATTTCAGAGACATGTTCCCACAGAAAATGTTTTAACCCTAGCATGGAATTGTTAGCATTTTTGAGGAAAAAAAGACTTTTGTATTATTATGCCTATTTTTATTACCAATTATTTAAAAATATTATTCTGAGAAGTGGTACATAGACCTTATCAGACTGCTAAAGGGTTCCATGACACAAAAAAAGACCAAGAATGCCTTGCTAAAATCCAGTATATGCTTAAGTAACTCCAGTGATTAGGAGTTCCTGGTCTCTATTGTGTTATTGTCATGATTAGAAAGTTTGTATGAGTCATTACAGTCTGCAGTCTTAGAAACTCACTAAGATGGGTCTGATTGGGTAGGCTGTGCACTAGGATTCACAAGGCAGTCTTTGCTCAGGAAGCAATCAGAGGCCTCGGTTATCATTCCCTTTCTGTCCATTGCTTCCATAAGTATGTGTGGTCACAGTTTGCAAATTGTCCTTTTTAAAGAAATTAACACATACCTTGGGAACACAGTAGGATAAAGTTAATTCCTTTAACCATCTTGTACTTTAGGTTGTATGGGGCAAGACTTAGCAACAAAGGATTTACACTCTATCCCAAAGCCATCTGAAAAAAGGAAAAGGCTCTATTTCTACAAAAATATTTATAGCAGCTCTTTTGTGGCGGCTCAAGAATTGGACATCAAAGCGAGGCCAATCAACTGGGGAATGGCTAAACAAGCTGTGGTATACAATTGTAATGGAATATTATTGTGCTAAATGACAAGTAGGAGAAGTTGAGAAAAACCTGGAAAGACTTATGTGAACTGATACATAGTGAAGTGAACAGAACCAGGAAAACATTGCACACAGTAATGGCCATAATTATCAATGAAGAACTGTGAATGACTTAGCTGTTCTCACCAATGCAATGATCCAAGACAATCCCAAAGGAAAAATCATGAAGCATACTATGTGCCTCCAGAGAAAGAACTGATGTTAATTGAATACAGATTGAGACTTGCTATTTTTCACTTTCTTTAACTTTTTTCTTTTATTTGAGTCTTCTTATACAAAATGACTAATATGAAATGTTTTACATAATTTCACAGGTATAACCTATATCTGTTTGTTTACCATCTCAGAGAGGAGGAAAAAAAGGGAAAGAGGAATAGAATATGGAACTCAAAACTTGAAATAAAAAGATTAAAAATTTTGGGGGTAAAATAACAAAGGGTTTGAAATTCTATTTCTTCTTTCAATAAGAAGGAAACAAGAAGAAAGACAATCTATGGCCATAAGTTTATGACAAACAGACACAAGTTATGAGCAAGCTTGAGCAAACCAATCTCAGCTTCTCTCTTTTCCTTTGCAGTGCCAACTACCAAGATTCTGGCTACTGGAGGAGCTTCACATAATAAAGACATCTTACAGGTGAGTGTAAATGGCGGCCACTGATGCTGTTCATGTTCAGTCCCTGATTCTATCACAAAGTTGTAGAAATTTAGAACCACTGAGTCTCAGAGTTAGAAGGAACTTCTGGGGTTGCCTAATCCCTCTAAGTTACAAAAAATTTTAGGCCTCCTCTGTCCTTAAAACAAAGCAAAACAATCCCTTCCCTTGATCTAGTTACTTCTCCAGCTCTCCTTTCTCCTTTATTGCCAAATTTCTAGGAAGAGTAAACTACACTTGTTATGCCCTTTTCTCAACACCCTCTTACTCTTCAGTCCCCATGATCTGGTTTCCTTCTTCTTTATTTGACTAAAAACTACTCACACACCCCAACCCCAAAGATGTACTGATTCCCAAATCTGCTGACCTTTTTACAGTCCTGTTTTCCTTGATTTCTTTGTAGGATTTAGCATGGTTAGATGCCCCTCTTTCTGACTACTCTTCTCTCATCCCTCAGCATCCATAACGCTGTACTCTTCTAATTCTTTTCTTATCTCTCTGTCCTCTCCTCTACTTCTGCTGGTTCTCTATCTTCCTCCTACTTCTTAAATATGGGCATCATCTAAGGCTCTGACCTCAACCCTCTTCTCCATCTATGCTCTCTCCTTTGACAATTGCATTTATTCTCATGACTGTTTACTACTAGCTTTCAAATTTGAATCTCAAATCCTGAGCCATGGTTCCGTATTTTCATTTGCTAGATGGACATCTCCATATGAACATCATGCCAGCATTATCCTAAGCATGCATGAACTTAGAGCCTATTGCCTTTTGTAGCCAAAGCTCATCACAGAAACAGCCATAAGCTCCCTGGGAGTGATTCTAAGGAACATTGGCCAGAAGTACAGACTGGGATTCTAGTGATGGTGGTAGATCTATAGTTGCCTTAGAGAGATTTGGGACGTGTGGAAGTGTAAGGTAGGGTCTTAGGTCCGTCTTGGTCAATTTGAAACTGGAGAGAGAAAATTGGGTAGAGTGTGTATGAAGATAAATATCAACATTTGTGGGGGAAACTAGGGCAGTCACACTGAAAATGGAGTCTGAGTGAACTGCAGAAGTCATGATTTGGCAGAGAGATAAGGTGGGAACATGGCTTCAAGCAACTGGATCAAAGCAGCTGGCTAGTGTTTATGAAAAGGGCTTTTATTATGCTCTATGTTGACTGAGCCAAGTGAAGCTTTTATCTGCAAGCTGGTCCTTCTACCCCCAGTGTGGTCATGGGGAGCCAACTGGCCCTATTCTTGCAGATACCTCAAACTCAACAGATCCAAAATCGAATTCATCCTGTTCCCTGCCAATTCTGCCACTCTGTTGCATGTGAGATCTCAAAACATACCCTTAGGATGCTCGAGGAGGCTCTGCGTTTATAACAAGGTTTTAACAAGCCTATTATGTGCTGAGTACCTAGCAATATGTGTGTGTGTGTGTGTGTGTCCAGACTTGTGATTTCACTGATATAAAGAATTACCTGTGAGAAAACCCCCTCTGTGAATGCGGACCTGAAACCTCTCTGCAATTTGTAGGGACGTGTCTGAAGCATTGAGAGGCAAAATGAGTGTCAGGGCCATATAGTTAGTCTCTGTGAATGGCACGACTTAATCCTGGATCTTCCTGATTCATCAATCAGCTTGCTGTTCACTGTATCTTTGGGAGAGACAAAGATGAAATGAAAAAGTACTCATGACCTCAATGAGTTTACCTTCCACTGAGAAGATACAGCATGTAAACAGAGTAATGTAGACATGGGAATTTGAGCAGGAGGCAATGAGCACTGACAACCAAGGGATACTAATATGGCTAATAATAAAGATGAAAAGAAAATAATAGCTAAAAATGGAAAACAGAACAGCTACCATTTTTAAAGTACTTTAAAGTTTACAAAGCACTTTCAAATATTATCTCATTCTATCATTATTCCCATTTTACTGTTGAGGAAACTGAGAGAGATTGACTTTGCATAGCTAGTAAGTGTCTGAAGCAGGATTTGCACCCAAATCTTTCTCACTCCAAGTTAGGTATTATATCCACTGTACCACATAGATGCCTTGGAAATGCCTTCTTGTCATAAACTCAGCCTTTGGCAACAGCATGCCTTGCAATGACTAGAAACTTAATTATGTAGCTAGATAGCACAGTACAGAGAATGGCAAAAGACCAGAGTTCAAATCTGGTCTCAGACTCTTATTAGCCGTGTGATCCTGGCCAAATAATTTTACCTTTGTCTGCTTCGTTTTCCTTCTCTCCAAAATGGAAATAATAGCCCCAACTTTCCAACTTTGTTCAGAGGATCAAATTATTTTCCATACATAAAATGTTTTGTAACCTACAAAGCTCTATATGAAAGCTATTGTTATTATTTTTATTACTACTACTACTTAGGTTTGTGGGGTTTTGGTGTGTGTGTGTGTGTTTTAGTAAATTACTGAATACTGATTGCTTCCCATACAAAGACAGTACCACATATTGTCCTAAGATACCATACAACCAGGCAAGGGAACACACGCGCACACACACACACACACACACACACACACACACACACACACACAACTAGCTAGGTGGTATGATGGATAGCTCACCAGACCTGGGATCAGGAAAGGTCAAATCTGGCCTCAGAAGCTTACTATGTAACTCTGGGAAAGTCACTTAACCTCTATTTGCCTCAGTTTTCTCATCTCCAAAATGGGGATAACAATAGCACTTACCTCCCAAAGTTGTTGTGAGGATCAGCTGAGGGAATATTTGTAACATACTTACTTAGCGCCGTGCCTAGAGTAGTGTAGGTGCTATATAAATGTTAGGTATTCTTATTAATCAAAGTGAAACCTATCCACATGAGAGACATTTTTCCTTGGGAAACCCAGACAGCACTTCAGCTCCTTTTGTATGCCCCAGACACTCAGCTGAGTCCCACTCTCTGCTCTTGGCACAGAGGTCGTTTTCACTAGGCTAACTCCTCTCTCTTGCACTATCACAATTTTGAACACCACAGCTTTAGAGATGCCCAACAATATGGCTCTTGCTTTCCCCCATCCTTAGAGCTGACTGCAAGACCTACTATCCCTACTTGTAGTGTTCACTTTCTTTTAAAAGAGGGCTTACACCTTCCCTCTAACTTCCTCTATTTCTATTGATAGTGTGGTCATCTTCCCAATCACTCTAAGTTCAACACCTGAATTATCCTGATTCCTCTTCTCTCTCTTTCACCATTCAGTTGCTGAGGTCTGACATGTCTACCTCTGCAAACTCTTTCATATCTACCCTCTTCTTTCCATTGCCCTTACTTCCTCTCATGCTTAAACTGTTAGAATCATTCCCTAGCTGACCGTGTGCCTCCAATCCTTTTCCTTTTCCAATCTGTTCTTCTTACTGCTACCAAAATAATTATTCTAATGTACAACTCTGATCTATCCATTCACTTACTCAAGAACCTTCAATAACTCCCATAGTCTACAGAGTAAATCCTGAAATTCTAGGTCTTGCACAATCTGACTCCAACTTACTCTTCTATCCTTATTTCATGCTACTCATTTCCATGAATGCTACATTTCATCCAAAAGGGACTGCTCTTACCCTTCTCTCTCATTCGCATGGCTTTTAGTCTATTGTCCCCACTCCTAGATTGTACTCTTCCACTATCTCTACCCACTGAAATCCTTTCCTTCCTTTAAGATCAAAATTGTTGCCTCTCCCATGAAACTAGTCCTGATCATCCCATCTGAAAGTTATCTGTCCCTTAGAACTCTCCATATACTCTGTTTGAACTTCTCCTTTGAACTTAAAACATTCCAGTGTCTTATATTTGGATTCCAATCTTATCTACTCTATCTCTAGGACAGAGGTTATCTTATTCAATCTTTATTCCAAAGCACCCAGCCCAATGTCCCTCCCTTAATAAATGCCATTTTATTTTGGTTTGGGTTTTTTTTTTCTTTTTGGAGGGTCAATTGGGGTTAAGTGACTTGCCCAAAGTCACACAGCTAGTTTTTGTGTCAAGTGTCTGAGGCCAGATTTGAACTCACATCCTCCCGACTCCAGGGTCGGTGCTCTATTCACTGTGCCACCTAGCCACCCCGATAAATGCCATTTTAAAATGTTGTTCAAATTAAAGTGAAACTTCTACTCCAGTGCAGGAATCCCACTATATTGCCCTTGACAAATAGCTTATTTGTCCTTTTGTAAAACACCTTCAGTGATAGGGAACCTGTTATATCCGTCTTTTCCATTTTTAGGAAATTCAGGCCTTTGAAGATACAAGTCCTCTTCTTTTGCATGATAATCCTTCAGATATATGAAGATAGCTTCAGATCCACTCTACACCCACATACACTACATCTTCATCTATTGCTGTAGAAATCCTCTTCTTTCATTAATACCTAGCTTAGATGCTGCCTCTTATCCCAAGCTCCCAAGCCTTCCTTGTTCCCCCAGCTAAAAATCATGTCTTTCCTTAAATGTTCAAAAATTGTCTGGGTCTCTCCTTTGCTTTTATAACATTCAGCATTATATTGTGCCTATGTGTCCACATGCCACTGCTACCACACCCGTATTATATTTAATGTAAGCTCTAGGAGGGTCCTGACAGTGTAATTCTTCATGTTTGTTATCCCAGTTTTTAGCACACTACCCCGAACAGAATAAGTACTTAATAAATATTCATTGAATTGAATTAAATTAGAATCAAAAGTGGAGGCAACCAAGGTAAGCCACATTGATGAGAAATTGAAAAGTGAAAAAAAAATAAGATTAAGGACCAGACAATGGCTCCAAGAAGCAATGGGATCCAGTGCAATTTTTTTTTTCTGAGGTAGAGATTTGAATGCTTTTGAAACCAGAAGGCCAGGAGCGTATGGAGAGGGAGTTAACAGAATGGGAACTGGAAATGCCCATTCTCGGTAATGGAAATGACTCACTGTGAGATAACGGAAGCTTCATGTTCTCCCACAGGTTTTGTCTGATGTGTTCAATGCCCCAGTGTACACTATTGAAACTGCCAATTCAGCTTGTTTGGGATGTGCTTATAGAGCAATTCATGGTAAGATTATTGGTAAATATGTGCACCAGACAAGACCCGCAGCCCTCTTGCTGCTTAGTGCCTTTGCTTATGCTAGCCATTCTTTTAAAAATTGCATCCCTTTCTCCATCCTTCAAAGTGCAGTTCATGCGCCACCTTCTCCATGAAGCCTTCTCTGATCACGTTAGGTGAAGTTATCCCTTCCTCCTCTGAGCCCCTGTAAGCCTTTGTCAATCTCCTTGTTTCACAGCTCTTTGTGTACGTGTCTCATCTTCTCTGATGAGTTGCAAGTTCTTTGAAAGCTCAAATTTTGCCTTATTCAACTTCACCTCCTCTGAAGTGTCTAGCCCTTTGATGTTGATTGACCAGCAAGTCAATCAAAAAACATTTATGAAACACCTTTCATGTGGCAGGTACTGTGTTAAGACAGTAAGAACTTAGCAAATGTTTGCTGAATGACTGAATGAATGAAGACTGCTACATACTGTATTTCTCATGACGTAACAATCTACTTTGTTGACAATGTTGGTTTCACCTCCCTTATTCTCGTTGAGTAAGAGCTCTCTTGTTCTTCAACATTCACTGTTGTACCTCCCTTTGAACTAGAGAACCAAGTAAGTATTGACAAGCACTGAACACTGTCTCCCTTTCCCCCTATCGCAAGAGTGGGCAGAAATAGTGCTGGAGAGAGGGAGAGAGATAGGCTTCGATGAGAAAAGAACTTTCAGCCACCTGGCTGCAGTCTAGTCCATGGGACATCCAGGACAGATAGGTAAACTTGAAGACAATGGCAAAGCCTTTGGTGAGGATGAGGGCTCGTTATCCTCAGAGCCCTTGACCTACTCAGCAGAATCTACCTTACAAATGAAATGATCTGGTTATCAAAAAAACCTTTTCCATTTATGCTGAGCTTAGTCCTCATATGGCCAAGAATTCTCATTCCTTCACTACCACTATATTCCACCCTCCTTAAGGCCTTATGTTTTCACATTAGGCAGGCAAGTCATATCCTTTAGCCTAAGTGGGGACTCCATAGTAAATGTCCATGTTCCTTGGGGAGCTAAGACGCTCTTGTATGGTAAGAGTGGGAAAGGTGTCTGCCTTTTCATTTGATGATTCTTACTTTAAGGACTTATAGCTTACACTGCTATACCTTAGGTGCCAAAGGAAGGGATCCAACCCTGGAACTCTGACAGGAACAGTAGCATAATACAGGAATGAGAAGCATATAAGAAGAATCATTGAACCTCCATAGCCCTTTGCTAAAAAGAATTTCTGATTCTTTTTTTAGGATCTTGTTGTGATGTAACCCCATCTCTCCATTGCCTTGGTTTTCTACCATCTCCTTTTCTTCCTTCACCAGCTTCTGTCAAGAAAAAAAACACAGGAAGGAGAGGAAGCTATGACTGTTTTCCTGCTGCCAAGCATAGAACAGTTTAAGGGCTAGAGCCCTCTCATTAAATCTCAGTTCAATTCCATTCAGGTACCTGCATGTTCTACTGAATTCAGCGTCTTCCCAAAGCTAAGCCATTGTCCCTGAGATGCCAGCCTCTACTACCTCCTCCTCTGATCTTCTTCTCTTTTGTGTGGTATAGATGCAGATGTGGTGACTCTTTGAGGTCAGGCCCTTCTCCTCCCCTCTCTGGACTTGCCCTGAGGATTATGTAGACAAAACTGAACTGACATCTTTGTACTTACATTTTTTCAGTACAAATTCAGAGTTAAGCTTAATTACGGTCCCTACCTCCCACATCCCATTAGAGGGTGGCTACTACCATTTCCTAGTCCTTCTGTAGGCTGCTTCATCACAACAGAGGAACGACATACCATCTATATTTTCCAATAAAGTAATGGAATCACAAAATCTTAAAAGTGGGAAGGGTGAATCCCATGAGGTTCTACCCCATAATTCAAGAACTATTTATTAAGCACTTAATGAGTTTATTGATACAAATACTCCTGGCACTCATGGGCTTAAAATCCAGTACAGGAGATAATACATATGTGTGTGTGTATAAGTAACTACAATGAAATAGAATATAAGTGAAAAAGAAGCACACATGAGTATGGCATCACTAAAGGATGAGGGGATCAGGAGTTCATGGTGAATATGGCATTTAAGCTAAGCTTGGAAGATAGGTGGTCTTTCGGTGAGTCTGTATGAGAGAGGGGATAGAAACAAGCCATTCCCGGTACAGGGAATGTAGTTTTAATTCCAAGGGCCATCCCTCCTCTCTCCTCAGGGACCATTCATCGATCATCTCTCCTTGGGATTATCCTTCATTCCTCCTCATTTTCCCTCACCTTTCTTCAAGGATAATTTCTCATGCCTCCTCAGGGACAAGCTCTCATCTTTTTTCAGTGACGAGCCCTCCTCATTCTTTTTCTGGAACCAATTCTCATTATTTTAGCACTTTGGCCCAAAATATGATTTATCCTTTCAGGTCTTGCAGTAGGGGGAAATGTTTCCTTTGCTGATGCTGTGAAATTCGCCCCAGAGCCTAGGCTAGCCACCACACCAACTGCTGGAGCAGCTCAGGTGAGCACATCTGGTGGGGATGGGAGTGGGGGAGAGTGGAGTCATTTCCAGATTACTTTGTAATTAGAACTAGTTAAGCATATTGTACATCAAACCCAGTAAGAGCTGAGCTTGCAATTCTGAAATAATCAGCCTCATTCCAAGAAGGCTCGGAGGTCACATTGCCTAAGAAATAATTGTGAAACGAGCCTCCTCCATCTCCGTTGGATGTGAAGACAAGGAACTCTCCAGGAGCTTGCCTTCTTCCCCTCACTGGACACTTCAAGGACTTACTCCTGCATTCACTCTGTGTGGCAAGAAGGCCCAGAGCTCCTTAGGCTAATTCTCCTTCCTTCCTCAACTCTTTAGAAGAGGCTGACCTGTTGAAAACAGCCACTCTCTACGGGGAGCTTCCTTTAAATGAGCCATCTGTCACTGTGCCTGGTACTTATTTATACACACGGCATTTTTTCCTCAAAGGATTTCTGAGATCGTCATAGATTCATGCTTATTCTGTCCTCATAAAATGCATTCATACCACACGTTCACATGAGACAGCAGGAGGCAAGTAGAATCAGCACTGGGCTGAGAAACAGAACCATGAGCTTTAATACTGGATACATCACTTACTCAGTACATGATTTGGGGCAAGTCATCACTTCATCTTTATGACACTCAGTTACCTCATCAGCAAAATGGATGGAACACCTGCCCTCTTTGTCTTGCTAAGTTATTTAGGGGATCAAAAGCTATAACATAGGTAAAAGTGCTATGTTAGATGTTAAATGCTATGCAAAGTTCAGGAGTATAGAGCTAGAGCAGAAGGGCCCTTACAAATCATCTAGGTACCCTCCCTTACTTTTTACAGATGAGGAAATTGAGACCAAGAAAGGATAAGTGACTTACCCAAGGTCACACAGAGAGTAAATGGCAGAGACAGAATTTGAATCCAGGTTTTCTGACTTAGAACCTATACGGTTCTACTATATATTTTACAGGTGAAGAAACTGGAGCAAAGTAAAGAGAATGGGTTGTTCTGCAGTCTTAGGGTGGGTGTTTCTATTGAATTCCATTGAGCAAATCTTTACTGAACCCCTCCTGCATGCAAAGCACTGTGCTAGATGTTGGGGATACAAAAGCAAAAAGGATTTGAAGACAGTTTTACTTGTAGCCCAGCTCCTTGTCCAACAGCCTCAGTAGCCTCAGTGAAGCATTGATTTGCCTTCTCTCCTGGAACAGCTTCTCTCCCCAAGCTAATCCGAACCAGCCAACATGAAAAAAAAACAACTTGGAGACCTCAGAAGACCATGTGAACAGACAATGAGATGCTACAGCTGCTGCATTCGGATTTTCAGATTCAGCCCTATGTTAATAATTTATTATAAACCGAAATGCCTGGCTTCTTGACTAATTAAGCAAAGAGGCATAAGAGGAAATAGGATTATCCTGAGATAATCACATCTGACCATGATATGAAGTGAAATCCAGTTACAAAAGATCATACTAACAATCTCTCACATTTGTATAGCATTTTACAGTTCACAAGGTGCTCACATCCGTTACCTCATTTCATCATCAGAATAACCCTCTGAGGTGGGCAGGGCAGGGATCATAGAATAATTGATTTGGGGGCTGAAAAAGACCTTGGAATTCAGAAAATACAAGTCCCTTAATTTATATAAGGGGAAAATGAGGCTCAGATAGTGACTTCCCTAAGGTCACACAGCTAATAAGTGTCAAGGGTGGAAACTGAACCAAAGTCTTCTTGACCTGAACTCCAAAACCTCATCCACTATGCCATGTTGGGCTTCATGATTATTTCCCCCCTTTTTAGAAGAGGAAACTTAGGACTAGACAAGAGAAGTTCTTTGCCAAAGGTGACAGTGTTGAAAGCATCAGACAAGGGGAAAGTTATATTTTCTGATGGAAGGTATAAGCTCAAGACTATCCTATTAGGAACTACATTCTTCATAGTTCCTACTTTGAGGGTCTTTATCTTATACTGCTTTCTTATATGAGCATAGACCCCAAGAAGTCAGACCTCATATCAGAGGGCTGAGTCTTCAAATTTCCATGGAGATAGTGTGATCAATGAGGGAGTGTTGACACAGCAAAGGAATGGGGAAAAACATGGAAATGGAGCCACTAGGGGATGGAGATGGCAAAAGAACGAAGCCAAGTATCACTTGAGGAGCTGGCCATTGGCCGAACATCATGATGATGATCTTGCCAAGACACGGGAGGTGCTAGGCTTTGCCTTCGGGGTGTAAAGGTCACAGAGGACCACAGAAGCCAAGTTATCCACGGCAGCTACGGAAGGTAACCAGGAGGCTGATTGTCTGCGATTTGCAGTAAGTCACCGGGAGTGGAGAGGAGGCTTGCTTTTCAGACTAAGCTGAGGGGCATAAGGGAAGCACAATGAAGGAGCGGTAGCTAAGAGGGTCGCTAGCGTCTTCTCATCTCTCTTTTTTTCTTCTAGTTTTCTTTTCTGTTTCAGCTGAATGCATTTGCTGATTCTGTGTTGTAGTTTGCTTGGGTTTCTGTTAATGTGATAATAATTAAGAATCCTGGCCTAGGTTGACTTTAGATACCCTCATCTTCACACTGGAGGGAAGACTTAAGTTGTAGGGAAAACTAGAAATATCCTCCATGAAGATGAACCCAAGTCAAGGAAGAATGAGTGAAGGCTGGCCCATAGGTGACCTGTGAACTCGTTTTTTTTAATTACATTGACAACCATGATTCAATACAATTAGTTTCTCTGTAATCCTATGTATTTTATTTTAGTCATTTAAAAACCTTACTGGAAGGGAGTAAGCATTTATATAGTACGTACTATATGTCAGGCACTGTGCTAAGCACTTAAAAAAACAACAACAAATGTTTTCTTTGATACTCACAATTCTGCAAGGTAGGTGCTATTATTGTTTTCACCACTTTACAGTTGAGGAAACTGTAAGTCACTTGCCCAGGGTCACAAAGCTAGCATGTGTCTGAGGCTGGATTTGAACTTGGGTCTAGGCCCAACACTATCCACTATACTGCTGGCTGTCTCTATTCTGAGACGTGGTCCATAGACTTTATCAGACTGTCAAAGGGGCCTGAGACACACTGAAAGGTTAAGAATCTCTTCTCTGTATCCTATCTCCCTCAGTCCTTTCCTTAGAGGAAAGAGCCCACAGGCCACTTAAAGATCTGTTTACCAATTAGTGGCATAATTCATTTTTAAAAAACCACTTAACATGAGTTTTATGTATCCCTTCCCAGAGCAAATAACCATGGAGACAGAAGAGGACCAGAGTTTGTCCTGGTTTTGCAGAATTTGCCACCTCCCAGTGGGAAAGTGCTCGTCTCATAAGCCAGTTACTGAAGCTTATGTCTAGCCCACAGCTCTACCCCCAGCAAGGCTTGCTGGTAGAGTGAGGCCTAACACAAACACGAAGACCTTTCAGACATGAACAAGTTTCACACTGTGATAATGATGTTGGTGACTATCCCTGGGTCAAATCTATTAGGTTTTAGAATGATAGAGGCAATTTACATTTCTGAGTTGCATGTAAAATTGTGTGTTCCTCCTTCCTTTAGACATTATTTATAGAAAAGGAATCATAATAATTGCCTCAGGAATTAACTTAGGAGAAAGCATCTAAGCTGAAGCCAGTGAAATAGGCCATTAGAAATTCAAGAACAATATTCTATCCACACACCTATTAATATCTTTTTATCCCCTTAATAAGTTACAGTAGATTGTCTAATAACTGGCTAATGTCTCAAGGGGATGCTTGGGGTTTTCTTTTTTTAAGATTTTTCAGTCAGTTTGGCCAAGGCCATCAGGGAAAATGCATTTTTGCATTTCTTAAATCTAATTGAGAATTTTAGTGTCTAAACAGTATTTTCATTGCATTTGGAAATAAAAATCTGATCCCAAACAACACTACATATACTCCCAGCAGGAGTAAAGCTGCTATGTCTTATTATTATTGTTAGTTGTCATAACAATCATTCTCACCTCTTTCATATGCTCAGGTAGAATGTGTGGGTAAGAGTACTAGGATTAGGAAATGTGGTCATTAGCAGCTAGCTCCTCTGTCAGATTCCCATATCTGTGTGCCAAGGTACTTAGGCCACGTGGCCATGATTGCTAACCATTCAGAAATAGAAAAAAAAAACATAATTCATCAAATACTCTGCCATTCATATGACAAGGGGACAAAAGATGACAGGATAAATGGAGGTCATAGGGATCATAGGTAGAAAACTAGAAAGAACCTCATAGGTTGTCTGGTCTGACCTCTTGATTTTATAAATGAATAATGCACATTAAAATTTATGTGAATTATATGAATAACATTAATATTATTACACTACTGTAATAATATTATCACATGAATAATATTAGTCTTATTGTCCTAATTTTATAGGCGAGAACACTGAAGTACCAATAAAGTGAGCTTGCCCGAGGTCACACTGTAGACCTATGATCTGAAACAGACATTCTCATCCTAAGCCCAGTGTTCATTTTGCTGTCCCACGTAGCATGGTACTGTTTGAGGCAGTGGTTGATCTAGATTCAAATTCCATCTCTGCCACTTACTAATTTTGTGGCCTTGGTCAGGTCACTTAAAGTCTCTGTACCTAAACGAGGTAGCTGGACAAGGTGGCTTTTGTAGTTCGTTTCAGCATTAGAACTATGATTTTGTGATCTCTGAACTACATTTTAGCCAATAGGTTCCAAGTCATTCTCACCAGACTCTTTACTACAAGTACTACTAAGTGATAGTTACCCTGTCCAACCTGGGACTGATCCCCAAAGCACAGAAGATCAGAATTCTGCACACACGGACCCAAGTGGTCCATTTGGTCCATGGAAATCCTTGGTCCCAGTTTATACTGAAGGGAAACCACAAAAAACTGATATGCTTTCAAGAGGGTTAAGGGTGGTGATCACTGGCAGAACATAACTGGTTCTTTGGTAGTGGTAACAATTGGAAACATATGTCCATCATATGTTTGGCTGTAACAACTTATTAGCCATCTACTAAGTCTTGGAGGAGGAGCTGCAGTCTGCATAAGTGGAGAGGACTCATGCTGAGGAAATCGGTTGAAGTCTTTGAAGTGCTATACTAAAACTGCACAGTACCTAACAATTTTCCACATCTGTTGTCTCATTTGATCCCGTCAACTCCCCAAGGGCCGTGACTGAGTGTTCTACTTCCCTTGCAAGTAGAGAATCCAAATGCCTCTCATGTGCTGGGCACATAGTTCGATTCAACAAATATTTTCTAAACACCTGCTATTTACTGTACCAGGTGCTGGAAATGCAATGGAAAAAACAAAACAGTCCTTGTTCTCAAGAAATTTATATTCTACTAGGAGGATGCAGCATGTACATAGAGAAGTAAGCAACTATACGCACATACAAAGTAATTCACGGGGTAAGGATGAAATCACAAAAGAAAGACCCCAATACCTGCCAAAAACATCTAAGGCAACAGTTCTTTAGTAGCAAAGGCAACAATAGATGTTCATCCACTGTGGAATAACTAAATAACTTGTGATATATTAATGGAACAATACTGTGCTGTAAGAAATGATGAAGACAGTAAATACAGAGAAACTGGGAAGACTGATGTGAACTGATGCAAAATGAAGGGAGCTGAACCAGGAATACACACACACACACACACACACACACACTCACACTCACACTCACACGCTCACACACACACTCACACACATACACATACACTCACACACATACTCACATACACTTATACACATACACACACACACACTCAATGACTACAACAATGGAAATGAAAAGAACAAAAAAAAACAATCAAAACGAAATGTTGCCTAATTATAATAACCAAGCTTGACCCCAAAGAAGAGATGTATACTTCCTCTGAATCATGCATGTGGAACATTGGATATAATATCAGACTTTTTCAATATGTTGGTTAGTTTTGGTAAGGTTTTTTGCTTCCTTTTTAAAGTTCTTTATTTAAAAAGATGGTGCTCTAGAAAGAGATGGGGGAGAAATAAGAGGAAAATGGAGGTAATGTAAAAAATAAAATATTCATAAAATGTATTTTTTAAAAGGTAATTTCTAAGGAAGCACTAACAACTGAGGAGGACTGGGAAAGGCGTCATGGAGGAAGTATTACCTAGGCTGAGCTTTAAGTGGAGTTGAGTCTACTTGTTGATCCCCCACTATCAAAAGAATTCTAAGAAGAAAAAGAGGAATGGTGTAAAACATTGTCTGTTTTCTTAAGCAGCTCATTGCTCATCCAAAAACAAAACTGATACTAATGAAAGATTTAGTGAGTATCTCCTGGCAAGATACAACATACATGTGAAGTCCTAGAATTAGCCCAGCCAAGTATGAAATCTTCATAAAGATAATCTAGGGCCCATTATCAGTGTCTTAATCCAGGACTACACCAGGTCCAGGAACTGTCTTCCATAGGAAACCAACCAAGATCTAAGGACTGAGCTCACCACAGTTCAATGTCTACCTTGGGGATTAAACTCACATTTTTAAAAAAGATAACCAGGTTGTGTGAAGGTAAGAAACCCAAAGAAAGGAAGTGACCTTTCACTTTCATTTTTCACTTCACTTTTACATCAAGGTCACATATTAAGTAGCAGGGTCTGGATCTGAACCCAGGTCCTTTGACTCCAAGTCCACACCACATTACACCACCTTCTTAGCCAGTACTTCTCTGGGATAGAGAATGCTTTGCATTATAGGACTTGCAGGTATAAATCCATCTTCAACAATAACAAGAAGCTGCAATTTCATTTGTATAGGGAAGTTGCAGGGAGGAACTCCCTCTATCAGTGTGGTCATGCAACTTAGAGAGGGTCATACAGCCAATACATGTCAAAGGTAGGACTTGAACCCAGGTCTTTCCTTCCATGATGACATTTCTGGATCTACTACATCATGATGCCTCTCAAATCCAGTTATGCCAGGATATAACTTTTAAAATCATTTAAAATTGTGCAAGCCAAGACTACAGGCAGTCCTCCACCGCACCAAACATAACTCCAAATTCTCAGTTGATTTGTTCTCATTTCAGGTCTATGACCCTCTCCTCAAGAGGTACGCTGAGTTGGAGCAGCAAATTGTCCTGCAGACTCATGCACCACTCAACTGAAGGCAGGTTCCGAAGAGGCTGCCCCAGAATTGCCGTGAATGTTGAAAAGATGAATCAACATGTTTTGAAATTTCCTGTGATTTCCCCTGTTTCATCCTCTGGTTAATCAAGCATAATGAATAGGGGTCCAATTCCTCTTCCAGGAAGTTGCCTTTCCACACTCTGGTCTACGCTGAGCCCTCCTCCGACCTCACAGCAAACCTGATTGTGCACTGCCATCGACTTGTCTGTTTCATTGATGAGTCTTGTCTCCCCAACTAAAGAAAGGGACCAAATTCTCTCCAACTAAAGAGAGGGACCAAATTCTCTCCAACTAAAGAAAGGGACCAGATTCCAAGCATAAGGTTGCCCTGACCAATGTCTCCAAAAATGTTAATAGATTTTAACTAAACTCCCTGATAAAGTGCAACATTTCCTAAATGATGTTTACCAGGAATTATAACATGGTTTCACCTAAGCTTTCACCAAAAGTGTACAAAGTTAGGTGGAGTATGTGTATCACTTATATCCCTTGTGCTTTCAAACCTGAGCCAGCATCAAGAGCTTACAAAGATGAACTGAAACCAAAATAAAAAAAATAATGACCTACACTTACGACCCTTTAAAGTTTATACAGCATTTCATGTATCCTACCTCGTATGAGCTTCACAGTAAAGTAGGCATGAACAATATCATCAGGTCCATTTTATTTTTATTTTTTAAATTAACTTTTGTTTATTTTTAGTTTACATCATTCATTTCCACAAGATTTTGAGTCACAAATTTTCTCCCTGTCTTTCCCCTACCTACCACCTCAAAGAAGCGATCCCACTGTATACTCCCTCCCCCAACCTGCTCTCTCCTATATCCTCCCCCATCACCCCTCTGACTTTCCGGTAGAACAAGATGTATCTCCCTATCCCCGTGCCTGTATATCTTATTTCCCAGTTGCATGTAAATAATAATAATAATAATAATTATATATATATATTTTTAAACATTTGATTTTAAAACTTTAAATTTTAGATTCTTTCCCTTCCTCCCTTGGAACCC
>JAQQSW010001070.1:0-14142 GCA_028646575.1 Pseudocheirus occidentalis
CACACACACACACACACACACACACACACACACACACACACATCTGGGTCCACTTGAAATTCCAGAACTTTTAGGAATCAGTTTCTCCATGAGTCTGCCCAGGTGAGACAATAAAATATGGTGGCTCTGGAGCCAGAAGACCTAGGTTCAAATCCCACTACTTGGATGACCTTGAGCCTGAGCTTCCTCCTCTGTAAAATGAAGGGGGCTGGATCAGAAATGGCTCCTTTCAGTCATAGAGATAACAAAGAAACCCCATTCAGAGCCTGCAGTCTTCAGTTTAGATGGGGCCCAAGACATCAGCTATGTCATTTTACAGATGAGGAAACTGAGGCCAGAATGGTTATGTTACCCAAGTGGGAGACAGTACTGTCCTGCCCACTGGCTATAGGGTGGTGAGGGGGGTGGTGAGGGGGTACTCCTTACTGAGGGTGGGTTTTATAAAGGGTGCCATCCATTCCCACGGTGGTCCGGAGCCGGGTCAGCTTCTTGTTCTCCCGAAGGCGGGTCAGGATGGCAGCCAGGGCCGCTGCACAGAGATTAGCTGACCGGAAGGAGACAATGGTACACACGTGCTGGACGGCTAAGCAGTCCTCCTCCGAAGGCTCCAGGCCCAGCTCCGTCAGGATCTCTCTGGTATTCTGGAGGCCTTCCTTATACCTGGCCAAGAACCAAGGGAGCAAAAACATCTCAATTGACCTACTGCCCCCATCCTACCTGGGGGAGGGAGGGAAGTGGTTTGTGGAGTTTGGGATCCCTGCTCTGACACTAGCTCAGCTGTGTGACCATGGGTGAGCTCAGTTCCCTCATCTGAAAAATGGGGATAATAACACTTATATGATGTGCCTCACAGTGTGGCTCCAAGGGAAGGACTTTGTAAACCTGACAGCACTAGGGAAGTGGCCCAGTGGTTAGAGATTTGATCTTGGAGTCAGGAAGCCCTCAGTTCAAATCCTACTTTGGATACTCACTAGTTGTGTGACCCTGGGCTAGTCACGTAAGCCTCAGCCTCCTTTGCCTGACTGTCAAATGAAGAAGGTTGGACTCAATGGTCTCTAATACCCCTTCCAGTTTTAAATCTGTGATCTATCTGCAAACTGATATTTAAAACAGACTTACTGTAATAGTGAAAAAACTGGGGACAACCCTTGCGTTCAGTCCCTGAGAAAGTGCTCAACAAAATGTGGTACAAAATCTGGACAAGTCTAATGAGAGGGCTGGATTCGATGGCCTTTGAAGTCCTTTCCATCCCTAAATCTATAATCCGGGCTTCATCTGACCCGAGCCTCTCATTTTACAGGTAAGGCTCAGAGTGACATGTGCATCACATCTTGAATATGTCTACATTTTAAGATGTGGAAAAATAGGAACTCCATGAGAAAAGAGGAAGAGCTTTGCATGAAGTGAGACAGAGAAAAGAGAAGCGGCCAAACATCCCTGCTCTACCTGCATTAAAAAAGAAAAACCAACAGCAACAATATTTTCTAAGCACAAGGTGGGAGGAAGCGGGAGGGGCCTAAAAAAAATTATTTGGTTTAAATTCCTCTTTGGCCACAATTAAATCATTAGATTTGGGGGTTTATTTTGGGATTTTGCTGTTGCTCAATTTTCTTCCTTGTTTATATCAGTTGAGGTTGTTATTAAATTCATAATTTAAAAACAAACAAACAAATAAAAACCTTCCAAACCAAAGGATGTCCTTGGGCACAGAACAAAAGACAAAATTAGGAGGGCAGGATGGGAAGCCTCAGCCAGCCTCCTGGGCAGACCTGGGCAGCAGAGAAAGAGAGGAAGATGGCCAAGAACCAGGCTTCAGCAGGCACTCGTTGCATCTGGGATCAGGGGACCTGGTTTAGTCCTAGTTCAGTCTCTTATTGGCTGTGTGACTGTAGCCAAGTCACTTCCTCTTTGGGGTCAGTTTCTTTTACATCTGTAAACCTGGGAGCCCAATGACCTGAACAGACACACTCACTCTCAAAATGAGTGACTTGGACTTGGCCTCTAAGGTTCCCTACAATTCTTACATTTTGTGATCCCATGAACTGCCTAACACAGAATTCATAATAATAATAGTCCTTATTGTTAATATGATAACACATATATATCATGTACATGTAATAACAATAGCTACAATTTCATATAGAACTTTAAGATCTTACAAAGAACTTTACAAACATCTTATTTTGTCCTTGCAACAACCCGGAGAGATATTACCCTATTTTTATTATTATTATCCTGATTTTATAGCTAATAATGATATTAGTTAACATTTATCTAGCACTTACTGTTTACCAAGTCCTGTGCTAAGTGCTTCACATTTATTATTTCATTCAATCCTTACAACAACCCTGGGAGGCAGGGTGCTGTTATCTCCATTTACAGATGAGGAAACTGAGGCAAACAGAGGTTCAGTGACTTGATCAGGATCACACAGAGAGGTCTGAGGCTGGATTTGAACTCGGGTCTTCCTAATCCCAAGTCCAGAATTCTAACCACTGAGCTACCTGACTGCCTTTAGTATCAAGAAGAATTTGGCATCATTACCCAAGTCAAGAAAGAGGGGGAAGAGCTGGGCATGAGTACTGTGAGCTAAAGAAGCAGCAAAGACAGATGACTTCTCACTTCTCCATGGCAGCCACGTGTCGGGTCTCGATCTTGCCCTTGGCGTAGAGAGCAGAGGATTTTTCACCACGGAACAGGAGGCCAGCCTTGGTCATCTTCAGAAGAATGAGTCTGACCAGTTCCCCCATGTACAACCCACTAATCATCTTCTCAAACCTGAGAATCAACAAGAGGGACAAAGAGATGATCTTGACCTTGGACAGCGCCTTCCTCGAAAGCTCTTCAAGCTGCCTCGGTCAAGGTCCCATTGCCACTGACAGCCCTCTGAAGCAGGGGACCTGAGGCCCTGAGAGCTTGCCCATAGTCACCCAGCCCCACCCGGAGAACCAGCTCCTTCTGGAGCACTTGTTCTGTTTGCTCCCCTTAGGAATTCATGGTGCGGTCTTCACACACCTAGGAAAAACCATGCACCCAAAGATTCTGCTGTTGGGAAGACAACCATAAAGTGTTATTAAAAAAAAAAAGAGCAACTATTCGCTCAAAGATTTCCAGAGCAGCATCATGTATAATTTTTTTTAAGTAATATATAAAGAAAGCATCCAAATTGTAAACAGCCTAAGTGTTCATCGCCAGGAGAATGATTAAATTGTGGAGCACAGTAATGGAATGAAGGCAGAAAGTGAGACCTACAAAGTAGTCTGGAAAGTTCTTTATAAAATAAAGCAAAGTGAAAGAAAAAAAGGTCCAAGAAAATGACATTCACCCAACAGCCATGTAAGAGAAAAAGTGAATGAAAAGAATCAGATGAAGAACCCAGTGGGGCCTTAGAAGGACTGGGGAAGCATTAGGATACTGTGTGGGTGATGAAATGAAGTCATTGAAATAGAAACGCGAGGAACCAAGGCTAGTTGGTTGTTCTAACACAACATTTAATTAAAAAAAAGTTTCTTCCTACTCAGATGTCTCAGGTGCAAAGGCACCCGGGAGAGAGGGGACAGGACCTGTTTAAGGGCACAGATTGGGTCAGCAAGGCAGAACCATAGAGTATATGAAAGGGAGTAATTCAAGCTGCACCTGGAAAGGAAGAGTGACGCCAGCCTGCAGAAAGCTTTGAATGCCGGGGTATAAGGAGTCTGAGTTTTTCCTGTTAAGTAATAAGGATTCTCAGAAGATATGGGAGTGGGAGTGGGGTGTGTCCAAAGGTATAAAGGGAAAAAAACAATTCTGGTAAAGAGTCCACCTCTGGATTCCAAGAAGATGGATTACAATCCCTGTCTCCCAGGGTTGTCATGAAGATCCAATGAGATTGCTTATGTAAGGGACTTTATCAATTTTAAAGGGTCGGGTGAATGTCAGCTCTGACTAGAGTGCCATGCAGAAGAATGGCTAATAAGGAGGCCAGAGCAGGGAGAAGAGAGAGGAAGGGACGGGAGACAGAGAAGGCTTGGCAAAACTGGGATTGCCACCGGTTAAAACACAGTGATGTTATTAAGAAGACATGTCAGTAAACTCTGAAATCTCAATTTGTCACCTTTCCACCAGCAGCCACTGAAAATCCCTGCAGACCCAAAGCACAGAGGCTCAAGCAGCCAGCCTCCAACCCAAGGATCATTCTGTGCTTCAAAGACAGGAAACCACTCACAGTTGTTTCCCTGGATTGATGGACCCCAAGTCTATCTCTCTGTCAAACTCAGTCCGGATGTCTTCCAAGGAGCCGTCTTCCCCAAAGGCGCCCCACTCAGTGTTGATGCACATCCTGCCCTCATCCCCTTCCACCATGTCAATGCTGCTCATGTCTTCCATGTAACAAGCATTGGTACCAGTTCCTAAATGACAAGTCAGAAAGAAACTTGCTGTCACATGCAAAAGATGACAGTCACACAAAACTAGGGGAAGACCACCAGACTTTGAGGACCCCTTTAGGGTATTCTCTGCACAACTCTGTGACATGTTCTCGACTGACTCCAATTAGCTACTTTTCTCTGTGGAAGTTTCTTTGTTGTTCTTCCAGGTTGTGATGGAATAAAGTCATATCATACCCCAAAATCATTTTATAGATGAGGAAACTGAGGTGAATAGGGGGATCAATGGCTTGCCCAGGGTCATACAGCTAGTAAGTGTCTGAGGTGAGACTGAATTCAGGAAGATGTCTATGGACTCTCTGCACTATGACTCCACCTAGCAGCCCCATATAAAAGCTGGCTGCTATTATTGTTAGTACAATAGCCTTCTTACTCAAGAGTCACCAAGTTGGAAGGGACCGCCAGAGCCCTGTACTCTAATCCAACACTCACTTGGAAGAGTTTCCTTTCTATAACACAGCCTCTGCCTGAATGCCCAATAAGAGGGCAAAGACATTCTACCACAATTGGGGGAAGCAGCCCATTTCATGTTGCACCTGGAGAATTCACTGAATCCTTCCTCCCTGCGATAGCCCTTCAAACACTCAAAGACAGCTAGCATGGCCCTAGCATGGCTTCATTTCTAACCGTGCCCAGTTTCTTCCATTTATCCTCATATGGCACAGACTCCAAGTCCTTCCCATCCCTGTCTGCTCCCCAGTTTATCAGTCTCTTTCTTGACCTTGTCATGGCCAGAACAGGATACAAAAGGCCGGCTGTAGCCTGTCCTGGGCAGAGTGAAGTGGGACCCTGCCCTCCCCACCTTCTTCTCTCTTACTGTAGATTACTAAGATTCTATTAGTGGAGCACAGCAGGACCCTCACCTCTGGATTCCAAGAAGCAATGTCTCTCAGAGCAGCCCATAGTCCCATCGGTTTTGGGGGGCTGCCATATCTCCTTGCTGACTCAGTCCACATCTGAGGCTCAGTAAACCCCCCAGCTCTCATCCCCTGCAGCACATGACCACAAAGACTGTCTTTTTCATCACTGCTCACAGTCACTATCACAGTGCCTTGAATTAGTAGATGCTTAATAAACATTTGCATTGAGTTTCATGGTCCTGGGGTAATATGTGACCCTCGAATCTCTCAGAAACATCTGCTCCCCTCCCCATTATTCCAGTTGTCCATGCTGACCACCACTTCCCTGTGTTCTCTTCCTTCTTAATTCAGCTCACACTGCTCCCCTCGGCCCGAGCACTCAGGTTTCCCACAGCTGAAATAGGGAATTGTTCTGGTCAGCTGGGTTGTCTGCTTGTCGCTCATCCTGGCTCCAAAACAAGTTCCAAGAAAAATTACCAATAATGACTCCGACTTCACAGCGTGGGTCATCATAGGCACAGGTCATCATGGTTGCCACCGTGTCGTTGACCAAGGCCAGGACGTCCACATCAATATCCTAAAGGGGCAGAAGTCACGTTGCCTGTTAGAGAGATGGGGGGGGGGGCCCTAGGTTTTTACAACACACTTTCCTTCCTACAAAGAGGCATGGCCTCCTCTTTGACTAATAGAGAGGAGCAGGACCTACCATCACTTCAGATTGTCACCATTCATTACTTTCTCTGTTTTATTAGAAGGAAAGAATAAGGAACCACTTACTTCTTGGCTGTGATAAAGGCTTAAAAGTGATTTAAAAAAAAACACTATGTGGAAGGTGGTAGCCAAAGTCCTCAGATATAGCTCCCTAGACAATCAGATTTCAAAGAGTGAAAGGGACATCCAGCATCCCAGTTACTCAACTGGGGACCTTAGGATGGGTCTAGCAAAAGCCCTTTCAGCTTGGGAGCTGAGGGGTTTCTTCAAGAAAATATTGTAGTAACAACCCTAGAGTAACTAGAGTTGGGTGACTGGAGCTTTGATGTAGGGCCCTGAATTAAGAGGGCATTGATAGTGCTTGCAGTCCTTTGGCAGGGGAGAAACAATGGAGTTGAATACGTAGTTGGCCAGAATCAAACTCTACCTCTCCAGTATCAAGCTCACACTGGTTTCATTAAGTCTATGTTTCTTTTCCATGGGACACTATATGGACAAGTGGTCCGTCAGCCAACTCATTATCTTTCCATCATTGACCTCATACCAGTATCTTGAGACCTATCTCTTCCCATGGGGTTCTATGTAGGCTCTCCCACTATAGCAGTTTCCCCATATCAGTCTCACATTCTAGGGTCTCTATCCCCCACTCCATCATACCCCTTTCATATCCCTTGTATAGCATGCAAAAATTCCTTGTTACAGAATAACACAAAGACTTTGAGAATCAGAAATGGTCCCTTACGTCTACACCAGTCTGTGGTCATCTTCATATGAGACCATTCTTGGTGGTAGAATGAATTATTCTACACTGGAAACTTTGATCCCTATTGATCCCTATACATACACTCATACTTACGGCATTGGGACCAAGAGAATGTTATGAAAAGAAATAAGGTTAGTTCCTAGAAGGCAAGAGAAGATAACCATAAAGACAGAGAGAAGGTAGCAAGAAAGAGACCAAAACTGGCAAAACCCACCCCACTTTGAGTTACTAATCTCTCTTCTGGAAGCCTGCCTAGGCACTGCATACACAAGACACCCGGCACCCATTCCAACTGGGAAGTACACATGGAAGGGACGGCCTCACATTCCGCCATGATTTACAACAAATTCACACACACACACACACACACACACACACACATGTCTCCAGAATAGTACAAGAACCTTACCTTGTGTTTTTTCAGAGATTTGGTCAGGCTGCTCACCACATTTGTATCCTGAACTCCCCGAACCTTAAATTTCTTAGTCCACGAAAGCAGGGTTCCCTATGGGAAGATTTCAGACCCCGTCAAAATGCTCAGGAATTTTACAACTGAACACAACCTTGAAACAACTGCTTGGCCTTCTCTTCCTTGCACCCTCTCTCCAGAGGTGTTTCCTCATTCTTTAGTCAACTTTAGGACTCTCTTCTGAAGGATCATGGGGTAGGGTGATGAGGACAGACCTGGGAATCCAGAAGCCTCCATTCCCAGCCTGGCTCCCTCACTCCTAAGCAGTGGGACCCGGGGCTGACCCACCGTTTCTCTGTCATTCTGTTTCCCTCTCTGTAAAGTGAAGCAATGTGCCTTAAGCAGATAGAGGTGGCCTTTGAGTCAGAAAGACCTGCCACTGCCCACTACTGGCTGAATGACTTTGGTTCATTAACCTCTTAGTATCCCAGGAAAATCTCTAAGAGACTCAAGTTTCAGAGGAAGTGACAAACTGCATCAGCAGAGGGAGTTTCCTCACCTGGGAATCCTTACACCAATGAAATCACAGTTCTGGTCCAAAGTCCCCAATGATGCCTGCCCTACCTGCCTCAGACCAAGGTCATCAGACTCCAAAGTCTGTTCTTCCCACTGTCCTGTTCTGGTCCTTAGTCAGAAACAAAAAATAAAAACAGAAAACCACGCGGCCCCACATACCTCTTCTAACTTACTCTGGTGACACGGAAAAGAAAATGTCAGACCAAGAGGCAATTTCTTGTGTTCAATGTTACGTGTCTTCATGAAATCTGCCACACAGTCAGCTACATAGTCAAAGAGCTGGGAGGAAGAGGAGGGAAAGGGTGTGAAGGTCAAGCAGGGTCAGCGACTTAGTCTGCCACCCTTTTGCCACCCCCTGACCCACTGTAATGGGAATGGGAATTTGAAGATCTTCCCTGCCCCCTAATAGACCTAGGGGGGAGTTTGGAGACTTCCCCTGCTTTGAAAGTAAACTCTGCCCCCTAATAGACTGAATGTAATCACACAGAGCCTGTGATGGAGGGAATTTGCTGAAGGGAAGCAGAGCCCACAGGAAGCTGGTCAGAGGTAGTGAGATGGTGGGGGAGAGAGGACGCTCATTAAAAAGATAGAGAGGCTTGTGAGTAAATATTGATCTTGTATTGGTTTGTGGGAAGGCTGAAGGATACTGTGGCTCTCAGCATTATTATGGCTTCTGAATATCTCTGGTACTATGATGGAATCGGCTTACTGGTTTTGGGATTGGGTTTTCTCATGTCTAAATAAATGCTTCACTTCTGTCTTCTATCTAGAGAGTTTGGTATATTTTGCAATTGAACGCCATGCTATACTTATAGTCTTTACTGTGATAATGGGCACTGTAAATACTGCCTTGGCACTACACCCATATACCTCAGAACCATTTCCATGGATGATCTCCTTAGGGGTCGGGTAGAACTGACTCTCCATGTGAACATTCCGCTTGCCCTCTTCAGACACTTGAACCGTCAGGACACGGAACTTGGAACCACCAAGGTCCAGGGCAAGGAACTCTCCCTTCTCTGCAAGAAAAAAGCCTCCTTGGATCTTGGGGCTCATGGTCCCAGCAACAGTAGAATAACCAGGGAGGGACCAGGCAAGCAGCAGGCTTGCCCACAGTCACAACAGGAGCAAGTGTGAGAGGCAGGATCTGATCTCATGCCTTCTTGTCTCCATATCTGTTACACCATGATACCAAACTTAGCCTCAGTTTTCTCATCTGTGCAATGGGGCTATAATATCAGTAGAACCTCACAGAGTTATTGTGAGGCTCATATGAAGTCCTACATGCAAAGTGATTTGCAAACCTGAAAACCATGTATAAATGTTGGTCATCAGGATTTAGTGGAAAGAACACTGGGCCAGGCGACCCAAGTGGGCAAGTCACAGAACTTCTTCAGGTCCAAGTTTCTTGATCTGTAAAAGGAGAAGGGTTTGTAAGATGGTCTCAGATATCCCTTGGAGCTTCTCAGAGGATTCATGGTGGTGACATTCTCAGCCCTGACCATCAACAACACCAGGTGCCCCACCAGCCCAGGGATTAGAGGATCATAGACAGAGCTGTAAAGGACCTTAGGCATCATCAGGTCAGACCCCCTGGCTTCATAGATAAGGAGATAAGAGAAGCCATTTTCCCCCATGAACAACAAGGGAAAGAGCTTGGATTTAGATCCACGGCCTCTGGCTTCTGTTTCACCTCCATCTTCCAGCTGCCAATCACCCCCAGCTCAGGGGGATCCAAGGGCAGGAGGAAATGAAACATGGACTAATAATCTCCAAGGCTTCAAGGGGTGCCGGGCACCTGGGAGGGAGAAGATAGGAAGATTGCTGCTTCCTTGTACAATTAGTGCTGTTATCACTCCTCAAACACCCAGGAAGGCAATCAGTGACTCACCTCGTGGTTTCTCAGAATTCTCAGGCTGGGATGTGTCCAGCTACAGGTGATCCTGAGAGAGAAAGCTGATTGACGCATGGAGCCAAGAACCCTTCAGGCTCCACTCAGTCCTGAGCAGCAGCTGCCTAAAGGTTCCTCAGCTTTGGCCCCAAATGAAGAATTCAAAGGGTTTTCACCAAGGCGACCAGGACAGCGAAAGAACATTAGCCTGGAGGGCTGGAGACCTAGTCTGAGCCTTCCTAGCTGTGTGACTTTGAGCAAGTCACTTCCCCTTTCTAGGACTTCTCTTCTTCATCTGTAAAATGTAGGACCTTTAAAGGTCATTCCAGCCTGGATGTTCAGGCCATCACCCTTAGAAAGCACCCTCTTCTTCACAGGGCCTCTCCCAAGCTCTTGCTCTTCCCCTTTGAACTTTGGCTCATGGAATATGACCTGAGATCTCACTGGCAGAGGGTCCTCCTGGTGAGGGACCTTCCTCTGACAATGCACCTTGCTCTGCAATTTCATCATAGAGAGTTACTGGGACACTGGGGCATTAAGGGACCTGCTCAGGGTCATACAGACAGGATGAGTCAAACAAGACTTGAACTCGGGACTTCTGTATTGCAAGGTCAATTCTGAATCAGCAGCACTGTGTTACAGCTTGGGACTGTGCACAGGGGGAGCACTTGGTGTTCTATAAATGAATAAATGAATGAATGAATGAATGAATGAATGAATGAACGAATGAATGAATGAACGAACGAATGAATGAATGAATGAATTGCTAGGGCTCTTTTAACTCTTCTATTCTAAGTTCCAAGGGAGCCCCAGCTCTGCCCCTCCTGTGATCTGATGATTAATTTCTGCATTGAGTGGATACAGAGGCAGAAAGAGCACTTGCGTCCAGAGTTCTGGCCAAACACCCCCAGATTAGGGTTTGCTAATCATTTCCAGAGGAGAGAAGAAGGAGAATCAGAGTCACATGGAGAAGCAGGAAAATTTGCATGAAATTTCAGACACTCTTTTTAAAAAGAAAGAACCCAGCAGACCCTGGGAACACTCCTGATGGCTGGTGGTGGTGGAGGACGGGCTCCTACGGAATGTCTGAGCATGGAGCAGAAGCTGACAGTTTCCAGGAGAGGCTGCCTCCATAAATACTTCCGCCTACCTTTGCTCCCCAAGTTCACTTGTGGGCTGATCTCTGGGGCAGGGGTGAGGCGGCAGCAGCAGAAGTGTGTAGGACATATCCTGGCTCCTGGATGACTCAGGGAGTCAGAGCTCAACCTGGCATTGGGTGTGGGGAAGCTGAGAGCCTCAAAGAGATTGGTCACGTGCCTTCCTCTGGGTCTCCTCAACTATACAGGCTGTGTGATTACTCTCAGAGGATCGTAGGACTTAAAGCTGAAAGAGACTTTAGTCCAGGTGACTCATTTTACACTTGGGGAAACTGAGGAACAGGTTGACTTGCCCAAGGTCACATAGCAGCACAACCCATTGCATCTGACTCCAAGTTTCCCTCAGGGCTGTACCCTGGGCCCTCTGCTCTTCTCCCTTTATACTGTTTCACTTAGTGAACTCATTAGCTTCCATTAATTCAAGTATAATCCCTATGGTGAAGATTCTTCAATCCACTTATCCAGTCCTAACCTCTCTCCTGACCTAAGCCTTGAATCTCTTCATTGGACATTGGACTTTTCAAACTGGATGTCCTGCAGACATCTAGAGTCAATGTGTCCCAAACCAAATGTGAACTTTTCCCCAAAATCCTCCCTCCTCTCAAATATCCCTATTATTACAGAGGGTGCCACCCTCCTCTCAGTCCCTCAGGCTTTCAATCTAGGAGGCATCCTGAACTCCTCAGCCTGTCTCATACCCCATGTCCAATATGGTACCAAGGCATGCTGAATTTACTGTGGCAGCATCTCTTGCATACATCCCCTTCTCTCCTCTGACACTCAGGTCCTACCCTGGTGCAGACCCTCATCACCTGACTCCCAGATAACTGCAGTAGCTGCTGGGGGTCTGCCTGCCTCAAGTCTCTCCACCCCCCCATTCAGGGGCAAAGGGATCTTTCTAAGGCACAGGTCTGACCATGTCTCACACACACGTACAATCACACACACATACACACACATACTCTCTCTCTCCTCCCCACCCCCCATGGCTATCACCTCCAGGATCATACATAAAATTCTTTCTTTAACTTTTAAGACCCTTCATAACCTCTCCCTCTACCATCCCCAAAGTGCTCAGTGGTCCAGACACTGGTCTTCAGGCTGGTCCTCTAACAAGATCCCCCATCTTGTGGCCCAGGGCATTTTCTTTGGCTATACCCCATCCCCAAAATGCTCTCCCTCTTGATCTTGGGCTCCTGCTGCTGGCTTCCTTCTAGTTCCAGCTAAAATCCCATCTCCCACAGGAATATTGCCCCTTAATTCTAGCCCTGTCCTTCTGTCAACTGTCTACTTTATCTTTTTCGTACACTGTTTTCTTGTGGTCTCCTCTGTTAGACTGTGAGCTCCTCGAAGGTAGTCTGTCTTTGTATCCCCAACCTTAACACAGTGCCTGGCATAGAATAGGAACTTAATAAACACTCACTGAATGACACACCACCCTACCCATCCATGGCCACCCTCTGCTTGCTTGTAAGCTAGGATATCTGAGCCCAAACACAAAGTGAAGTCCAAAGGGGCAATTTTGAAAGCCTTTCACAGAATGATGCCTTCAAAGAAACCCTCAAGATCACTGAGTTCAAACCCCTCACTTTACAGGTAGAGAAACTGAGACCCAAAGAGAAGATACTTGCCTAAGGTGACACAGATGAGAATGCCAGGATTGGAACTCGAGGCCCTGACTGATTCTCAGCCCAGCCCTGCCCACTAAGCCAGACTACCTCTGCTGGGAATGCCTCTCTGGGGGGAGGCTGCAGGGTCTGAGGATCACAATTCACTCTAAACCAAGCCAGGGCCCACCTGTCGAGGGTTATTCTCAGGAGCTCCAGGGGCAAGGGCTCTTCTATATCCCTTGGACATTTGTTTTGTGTCTTTGACCCATCCTTATGATTTGGGGTGGGGTGGGGCGGGCCTTCCTCTGCTGGGCAGTTGGGCATGGACTCTGTAACTTATCAGCTGTAACCTTCCCACGAGAGGGAAGACTCCGTCAGGCCTGGGGGAGCTCTGCAGACCAGACTTTCCCAAAGGCCCTTGCAGAGTGCTCACCTGACCCGTCCGGGATGGCCCTGACGAAAGTGGGCAGCATTTTCACACACGCTGTGGGGTTGGTGTCCTTCCCCAGGCCTTTTTCCATCTCAGCTTGGAAACGGGTCATGATGTCCCTCAGGGTATCATCTGAGAGTCGCATGTGATACAGAAATCTGTCCACCTGAAAACATACAGAGGGTGTGACCCAGAGGCTCCCCTTGTACCACACCCTTCACCCCATCCCGGCCACTCCCCCCAGCATCTCAAATCGAGCCCTTCTGGCCACTTCGCAATGGCCAACGATGCTAACAGGACATGCCCTCTCCAGGTCTCAGTTCCCCCATCCATCCCTCATTCCCTAAAGGACTGAACGCCCTTCTAGCTCTGGGTATATGACCTTATCATTATTCAGACAGCCCTGGGCTTGAAATCTGCTGAGTGTAAATCTGGCCTCAGATGCTAACTCCACAGCCCTGGACGAGTCACCCGACTACTGTCTGCCTTAGTTTCCTCATCTGTGAAATGGGAATGATAATAGCACCTCCTCACATGGACATTGTGGGGATCCAATGAGACGTTTGTAAAACATTCTGCAAACCTTATTGTGCAATATAAATGTCAGCTGCTGTGATGACGTTGTTCATTGTCCCCTAATCCTTCTTGTCCTGTCTCCTTCCTAGAGTCATTGTAAAAGAAAATGGTCTTTCTTAAAGTACTAGAGGGACTTTCAGTGTTTATTACTAATATCCACCAAGGCTCAGATGGACCTGGTAGAAAGAGGTGGAATCCTTGACCGGTAACTGACATAAAGACAATGCAGTTTTCCCCAGATTTCAGGAACAGGTCATGAGCAGTTGTTGGCACTCAGTGAAGAATTCTCAAATCCATCCCAGTCTGTCCTCCTGACTGACCCCTGAGCCTGGGTGATGCTGCCCCAAGTGTCCGGGCCAGATGATGGCCAGCGACCCTGGAAGCTGGACCAGAGTCGGGCTCATCCTCAGCAACCTCAGGCTCTCAGGAATCTGTCTGACTGTCCCAGCCTTCAGATTCCTTTGGTTTTCTTCCGTAGAGCTTCCAAACTGGCCTCCCTGTGCACATGCTACTCTAGTCAATAGAATATAAGCTTCTGAGGGTAGGGGCTGTTTCAGTCTTTGTTCATGTAACCTCCCCTACCCAGCACAGTGTTTTGCACTTAACAGGCCCTTAACAAATGCTGACTGATTGAATGAGACCTCTTTCCCACCCCTCTCCATTTCCTCCAACATGTCTCACCAGGACAAACATAGCGGGGATCTAATGGGGTTTCTCTTGAGCTGCTCCTTACAA
>JAQQSW010001071.1:0-22700 GCA_028646575.1 Pseudocheirus occidentalis
TAGCAACAGATGTGCTTTCTGTCTTTTGGAGAGTTTTGGAGCTTGAAAATCTGTTTAGTGTCCCATTTTTGAGGTTTTTAGTGTGTTTGTGTGGGAGCTGTGGTGTTTTGCTGCTTCTATGCTGCCATCTTGGCTCTGCCCCCCTATAATATATCTTCTTTTTGAGTTATTGGGTTTTTTTATATGTTAGTTTGAACCATAAGAGAGACCTGATAGAAGATGAAGCGTATAAAGAGTAAACAGGAAAATAGTGAAGGCAAAAATGGAAGAGAAATAGAGGAAGGAAAACATACTAGAAGGCAGGAGGAAGAGATTGAATGGTAGCAAGGACCTAAGCAGAGGGAGTAACCTTAGAAAGGAAGAGAGCCACCTTACCCCTTGAAATTGGAGAGAAGAAAACAGAAATGGTTAAGAACATGGAGATACTTTGAAGATGGGGTGTGTAAGATATAAGGGAGCTTGCCAGAGGACTTCAACCTATTCAGTTATAAAAGAAGAGGAATGGTGGGTAGTAAAAACATCTTCTGGAGAGTGGGAAAATTCTTGTATTTGAGGACTAGAGGACTGAGAAGAAGATTTTGAAAAGGTTGGTGTGGGGAATGTTGCTTTCAACTACAGATACAGAGAAAGATTACTGAGAAACAATTAGGACTCATTTAAGATCGGATAGTCTAATTGTGTTGTGTTCCTAGCCCATGAAGTTTTATGGCTTTCTCCAGTGTTATACAAAGGAGAGAAATAAGGAAAATTACCCAGAACCAGGTATTTGACTAGGTCTTCAAGAAACACAGATCAGGTTTTAATGCTTTTCTGTTCACAAAGCCTTAGTTCTCCCTATGGCCTCCAGGATAAAATGTAAACTCCTCAATTTAGGATTTAAATCCCTTCACACTGACCCCAGTCAACATTCCAAGGCTCATTTCACATTGATCCCTTTCATGCATGCTACATTTCAGCCAAACTAGCTTCCATGATATTCCCTTAAGTCAGCATTCTGTCACCCATTCTGAAACTTGATGCTGTCTGTGCCCACTGCTGGGAATGTATTCCCCCTCACCTTTGGATTCTGACTTATGGGCTTGATCCAGGCTCAGTTGGGTGCCTCCTTCTACCCAAAATATTTCCTGATTTCCCCAGTTTTTCATGATTTCTCCATCCATTAATTACCTTCAGGGTTTTATCTAGTCCAATCCACTTGTTTTACAGATGAGGAAACTGAGGCAAGAGAAGTGAAATGACTCACCCAAGGTCATGAAAGTAATACATAGCAGAGCTGGGACTTGAACCCAGGTCCTCTACTTCCAAATTCAGCATTTTTTCCAGTACAGTACATTGTATCACTGGTGACATGTAGCATCCTTCATTAGAATGCAGGTTCCTTCATAGCAAGACTGTGATTTCTTTTTGTCTCCAGGGCCTTGTGCATAATAAAAGTTGAATTTGAATTTAGTAATAGATGAAGGTCAAGACAGTGGAGAATTTCAGGGTGGAGAAGAGTATCATTGAAATAGCTGGTCAGATCAGGGATGATGGATTGAGAGAATAAGGAGGGATCGATGGAACTCAGCACTTATCATGTTCTATTTTTATTATAGTTGATTGTATGCATTTTATCTCCCTTAGTCCTGCAGTGGAGTCAGTTCCATAATGACAGGGTTGGTGGTTAACTTAACTTCATATTTTACACAAAGGTTAGCATGGGGTCCTTCACATGGTAGATATTTATTATGTTTATTGAACAATTTAGATAATGAATTTAAAGAAGGTTTGAAGAAAATTCCCTCCACTCCTCATTAGTGAAAGAAGGCTTCTTGGAGAGGTGATGCTCCAGAAAAAGAAGGGAGCATAAGCATAACCAACCATAAGCAGTTGGGCAAAGACTGTGCATCTTACCAAGGGGTATCTTTTACTCTTCGTCAGATGGGCTTGAGGTCTTATGCCATTGATTTTCCATATCACCAGAAATCTGGTCATCCCAGGATAGCAGTTTATGGCTCCAGATCTTGGGAAATTGCAGAAAAGCAATACCAAAGGTGATATCTAGATGGCGTTTCAAGTCCATATCACAATGTAGAATTATCAGTGTAGAGGAAGAAGGAAGCAGGTCTTCAGGTCCTGGTTTGCCTGTGGGGTTGGTGTGGCAACAGATGCTTTGTATTCTGGGTTGGTGTTTCCTCATCTTGCTCCAGCTTGTATTTCCCCTTCAAGAGAGGAGAACTGAATGATTCATCTCTTCCTTCTGAATGCCGTTTTCATCCTGACATCTTCAGAACAGCAAGATCAACTAGATTGTAAGCTCCATGAAGACAGGGATACTTCATCTTTTGTCTTTGAATTTGTCCCAGCACCCTAACCTAGCCTTTCCATAGGTTATTTTGTGGGGGAGGGGCTGGCAGATGGAGAGAGAAGAAATAGAAACAAATTCAGTGGTGTGGAACATAGATTTTCAAAGGTCTTAGGACCCCTTTACATTCTTAAAAAATTATTGGGGATCTCAAATAAACTTTGTTTCGGAGTCATATCCATCCATATTTAACTTGTTGGCAATTAAAACACCTTAGTGTTATTATGAAAATAGTTTTGAACTCAGAGACCCTCTGAAGTTGGGGGCTACACTTTGAGAACCTCTAGTGTAGAAAATGTCTGGTGAGAAAACTCCTTCTACCAAGGTAGAACTGAAAAAGTCTTCTGACCTGCAATCCTGAGATGTCACCTGAGGCAAATAAATGACTTGTCCAGATCCATACAGCTAATATGTGTTAGAGGCATTAGTCAATCAGTCAATTAGTCAATCAATCAAATCAGGCATTTGTTAAGCATTTACTATGGGCCAGGCAGTGTGCTAAGTGCTGGGGCTACAAAGAAAGGCAAAAATACAGTCCCTGACTTCAAAGAGCTTCCAGTACAATAGAGAAGACAATATAAAAATAATCAAGTCATTATATACATCTAGGGGCAGGTAGGTGGCTCAGTGGATAGAGTACCAGACCTAGAATTAGGAAGACCTGAATTCAAATTGAGCTTCAAACACTTACTAGCTTTGTGACTCTGGGGAAGTCACTTAACCTCTGCCTTATTTTCCTCATCTGTAAAATGGGGATAATAATAACACCTACCTTCCAGGGTTTATGAGGATCAAATCATATAATGATTCTAAAGCATCTATTCCTGGCACATAGTTAGGTGCTGTCTAAATATTAAATGTTAATACACACATACATTTACATATGTACATAGTCAATGGAAAGTCACAGAGGGGAAAGTACTAGGAGCTGAAGTGTGATGTGGTGGGGGGCAGGCTTGGGGGCAGGCCTGGGTAAGGTCTCTTGAAGAAAGTGGGATCTAAATTGAGTCTAGAAGGAAACCAGAGAAAATAAGAGGTGGTGGTGAAAAGAGAGAGTGTTCCAGACATAAGGGAGAGGGAGAGAAATGATTATTAATAACCAATTAATATTGGAGAGATCCAGGTTTCCCTCCTATTTCCTCATTCTAATACAAGTACTTGTGAAGAACATTGATGATAGATGAGATTGCCCAAATCATCTGGGCACATGCTTCTCTCCCTACCCAAATAGAAGAACTTACAAGGAGAATCTAATCTGGATGGAATGCTTATCCCACCATTGGTCACTGACTGGGTGGAAGATGGATCCTTTCCCATAGATTGCCCAGGGGAGTGGTCTGGCTTGAGATAAATGTCCTTTTGTCCATGAATGACACGATCAGAATCATGTACCCAGTCCCTTGTTAGAATAGGCCCACCTCTCATTATAATAGTCTTTCATTAGCTGTTAACCAATCAGAGTTGATTTCTACCTGTTGGGAACACTCATTCTTCCAAGGGCATGTAAGCATTGAGCGGCCTCCATGATTTGTCTTTGGTTTCTGAGAGTACCACTGTCCTGTTTTATTAATTATTCACTAGCCATAATTAATAAAATGATTGTTAATTACTAGAAATTATGTCTCTCAGACTTTTCATACATCACAAGAGCCAGGCCTGGAATTAGGGTATGGAGTATCATGTGTAAAGAAAAGCAAATAGAATAGTGTAACTGGATGGCAGAGGGCATAAAGGGATAAAGAAGAAGACTTTTACCCAGGCACTGAATTAATTGAAATAAGAAGGGCAATGTCCTAGGAGTCTGGATATAGTAGTAACCAAGTTCTGAACTGGATGAACTGGTGGGAGGTTACTGAGTAATGACAGAGAGACTGGAAGTAACAATGGGAACTCATTTATATGTTTTACGATGTTGTTCATAGTGATGAGGTGTAGGCTCTGGTAGCCTCCTTGAGTTCTCCTTGAATCTTTGAGGTGCAGACTCTGGGAAACCCCTTGAAGTCTGATTGAATCTTCCCACTTGATGAGGCATTTGCAGAGGCCAAAAGTATTTTATTGTGGCTGGGCCCAAACCTCTGTTACTAGCCTGGCTGCTCCATTGTCCATCTGCTTCCAACCCTTGAGCTTATCAAAATATCAATCCATTCTTGCATTGACCTTATTTACTCCTCCTGAACACCCTCTCCAAACTCCTCCTCTAGACCACCCCTAGATTCCTCTGTAAATAAGAATCCCATCTTCCCTCCATGTGGTGTGAGAGCACCACAGAATGCCCTAGCACAGACTTGCTCTGTGAGAGTGCCATAGAATGATCTAGCATAGACCAGCTCCTTAAGAGTCTACCCTGTATGGTGAACTTTTAATGAACTTTCAATGAACTTTACTTTTCTTCATCTGAGAAGACTTGAGTCAAATTCTTTCAGCAGGACCTGGCACATTAGTATTTTGGGGTTTCAGGCAACCCTAACCCTCTTGTGGATACTCTTTTCAATAATAAGTCTACATTTTTCATGGATCAAGCTATCTTGGTTTCATGACTTTCCCCAACAGCACTCAGAAGAGGCAGTTGGTGGGGGTTTTACTTGCAGCCTGATGTAATCTAGAAGGTGGGCCACACTGATCATTAGCAGGTGGGAACCAGGGAAAGATCAGGGGCATGATGGCTTCCAGTGGAAGAACAGACCATCTCTTCTTCCAGTAATCCTCCCCTCAGTATCAGAAGAGATACCCCCTTACATTTATTCCTCAAACATGAATGAAATTCGATCAGGTAGAATATGGAACTTCTCTGGGTTATAGCCTCATGCATTCTTCCCCTCTTCCCTATGTATTCATTCATTCCTTTGTTCATTTAACAAACATCTATTAATTGCCTACTGTGTTCCAATTGTTGTACTTGACATTAGGGATAATAATAAAATGATTTTTAAATATATTATTTAAAAAATAATAAAATAATAAAAAATTTAAAAGCATCTACCCTAAATATGCCAATATTCTATTGGGGGAAAGCAACATATACACAGACAATTAAATATATATATGAATATATACAAAGTAATTCCTGATGGAAGGCACTAGCAACTGGAAAGATCGGTATGGGCTTCTAATAGGAGGAAATATCTTAACAAAGTCTCAGAGACTCCATGTAGCAGACATGAGAAGGGAGTGCACTGAAATCAGAGTACTGCCAGCAAGAGATGACATTTCATGGAAAAAGGACAGCAGCTGGTCATTTTGGCTGGAACAAAGTATGTGTGAGGCCAAGTCATGTGTAATAAGCCTGCAATGGTGGGCAAGAACTGGACAGGGAAGGTGGAAGAGGCAAGGAGTCAAGGTTCAGGACATGATAAATATGTTCTTTAAAGGACTGTCCTGTAGAAAAAGGATTTCTTTTACTCTGTTTGACTTCAGATGGTGTCAACCAAACCTGATGTTGGGGAAAAGAAGCCATAAGAATGATTCAAGCTGTCCAGAAGCGGTCTGCCTTAAAAGTGGTTGAGGTCTTCAAGCAGGGGCTTGCTTTATATGGTACTGAAGATTTCTTCTGGGCATGGGTTAGGGAGACTATTTAGCAGTTGGAGTGCCTTCCAAATCTCAAAAGCTATTATTCTGAGCTTGTATTTTATTCTAGTGGCAATGAAAAACTTCTTAAGCAGGCAAATGACGTGGTCTGTCTTGTGGTTTAGGAAAGTCCTTTCAGCAGCTGAGCGAAGGCTGGATTGGAGTGGGGAGAGAACTAAGTCAGGGAGATGAATTCAAAGGCTATAACAATATGAACAGTTCTTTCTTTATGCAAATCTGACTTGACTTAAAGAATTCTGGAAGAATTCTACAGTCTACAAAACATCTATCTTACTTTACTAGATAGTACTGTCCTCTCTGTCTCTCTCCTCTCTTGTCTATCTCTCTCCTCTCTCTGTCTATGTCTGTCTGTGTATCTATCTCTCTTGCTCTACTCTCTATCTCTCTCCTTTCTCTCCTCTTTTTATCTCTGTCTCTGTCCCTGTCCCTGTCTCTGTCTCTCTGCTTGGTGCTCAGCGCATCTCCTCAAAAAAACCCTAAACTGCCTCCCAAGTAGAACTAAAGTACAGAGAGATCACCATTCCCATTGCCACTGCCAAATTGGTTGGGCTTGAGACCTCCACTGGCCATTTTGACCACTCTGGTGTCTATCTTCAGTCCCTACAATAGTGGGTACCTCATACCTGTCCCCAGCCTCTATATGTCTCTCAAATCTGTGCTGGCCTCCTCCCTTCACTGGGGAAGAGCCTCCTTCTTGCCGTCCTTTTTTCCCTTCTTTCCATAGCACAGGTAAATTTACATTACATAAAAATTACTTTATGTAGAGGTCTGCAAAATAGTCCACTTATGTAAAGTGAGAACTATCTGCCATTTAGGCAAAGACAATGAGGAACTAAAGGAGAGTGTTTGCCTTACAAATACAGAGAAGGGAAAAGGTCTAAACAAGAGTAGAGAACAACTTTGAGTTTGGGATCTTGGGTGACTGGAAGTATGTTGATGCTCCCAACAAGTACTTTCATCCTGAAAAGCCATTCAGGGAAATAGAACAGAGAACTGGCAAGATCCCTTTTCCCTGTCCCTCAACTTTACACAGCCTTCCTACCCACGATGCTTGGTTCAGCCTGAGGTATGGGGCAGTGGGGAGTGGAGGGGAAGAGTGGGGTGGGATTTTCACAAGGCTCTTGATTGCTGGTTGAGGGAAAAGCAGTGGTTTCTTCCTAGTAAACAGGCCATCTCTGCCAGAAACAGAAGCTCCCTTTAATCACTATATGGTTCTCAGCATAATACAATTCATTAATTCTCATGCAAACATCCAGTAGACAACAGGGCAAACACTAAGAGAGCAGAGACAAGTGAGTGGAAGGGGAGGATTGAATCTTGACAAATCTTAACAAATTCTAAAGGGTGGGACCTTAGGATCCCTGCCTTCAGAGGATTCTGTCTGTTGGGGGATATCCAGTCACTTGCTCTCAGGGGGTTTCCAATCTGATAGGGGAAACAGTCTTTACCCCCAGGTAATCCTGAGTCTGATGAGAGAAACACAGCTTTTGTCCCTAGGACAAAATGAACAAGACACAGTCTCTACTCTAGGTGCTAAGGGGAAAACATGTTTCTGGTGTTAAGTAGCTTCTAGTTTGATGGCGAAGACATAGTTCTTCAGAGAGCTCTTTATATATATTCTGTGTATGTGTATCTGCTATCACTATGTATCTATGTATCTACGTATCTATCCATCTATCTATCTATCTATCTATCTATCTATCTATCTATCTATCTATCTATCTATCTATCTATCTATCTATCTGTCTCTGTCTGGTCTGTCTGTCTTATCTATTTGTTTTATCTGTCTGTCTGTCTGTCTATCCATAGCTCTAGCTATCTAGCATCGATTACTCTGGCTCATATTGACTGCAGGCCAGGTATGCCACATTTCTTCCCTCCCCCATCATTCTCGGGTACCATTGAGGAGTGTTAGGAGGTCTTTGCCATTTTTTCCAGCCCCCACAAATTGTATATATAGACACATTAACAGATTATTTTATAAAGGAATATTTACTTTAAAGATATGTCAAGAACAAGCATAGAAATACCAACCCCCACCCCATCGCCCACCCTTTCACAACACATGGTGGAGGCAAAATTCCACTGAATCACCTCAATCTCTAGAGAGGAGAGGGGAGTAATTCACAGCTCACCGCATGGCATTGCTGTAGAGCAGGTTCCAAGTCCAGATTGGACTTAAGTCCCAGGCACCCTGTGACCAAACGCTTTCCCTGCTGGGCTGACAGTGACTTCTGACCTGGCACCCTCTCTCCAAGGTCTCCATGGTTCACATCAGGGACATCATCTCCTGTATCAAGAATGAATAGGGAGAAGTAAAACAGATGAAGGCAAAACCTCAAGCCAGTTTATCAAAGCCACAGGGTCTGTGGGGGCAGGGGGAAGGTATGTCCTTCTCTCAGCAAGCTCAGTTTATAGTTTCCATAGTATAGGTGAATAGCTCCCTATCTCCCACCCCTTCATTCCCCAACACCTCTGGAAGAGGAGAGAGAATGATCCAATCTCGGGGTTTTAAATGATCAGCCTAATTCTGACTATGCAGCCAATGAAAAGAGGTTATTCTTACCCATGTGGTAGAGGAATGCATTTCTCCCAAATTCAGGTCCCTGTTATCTCTTACACGGGAGTCTCCACATTACTGTATCTGGGCATGGGTGAAGCAAAGCCCCATTACATATACATAAACACCCACATACACACATTATGTATGTGTGTGTAATAGGAAAAATACGTAAGGAAGAATTCTCTCTTCACTGATTTATAGGAAAGTACATCTGATTCTATTTTTAAATCTGTTCTGGCTGCTACCAAGCCAATTTAGCAGTTCTTCAGGTTCCCCAGCTTCCTCTCGCTGCTCCATCACTGTAAATTTGGTCATAGCTGAGGAGAAGACACCACCCCTGACCTTTTCCTCATCTAGAAGAATGAAGGAGGGCTGTGTGACAGGTCCAGTATTATTCAGACTTGGGTTTACAACAAAGGGCCTAGAAGCTTGAGTCAGAATATATTTCCTCCTCTTGGAATTGTTTCCAGTTCCACAGGCTGTGAGCATGATTCAAATGCCTGTAGACAGGTGCCCTGAAGCCCATGACCGAGTTCTTAGAGTTGCACACTTAAGAACATAAGCAATTAGGCCTCGAATGCCAGACAGAGCCAGAGGGGAACTTCAAGACTATTCAGTCCAACTGTATTTTTTTGTAGAGAGGTTCCTGAGACAAAAGGGGAAATGATTTACCCAAGGTCACACAGTCAGAAGCAGAAAGTCAAGTCAACAAACATTTATCAAGTGCTTACTATGAAGCTAGACATTGTGCTTACATTATAATAGGGAAAATAATACAGAAAAAGTAGCTGAAAGAGAAGGGGTGAAGGGGAAGAGATGATGAAGGTATAAATAGTAGTTCACTGTATAGAGAAAATCTGGACAATTAGGAGTACAGCCTGGAAAGGATCAGGAAGGTGGCATGGTGGAGAGATCATCAGATGGTAAAGTGATGTATATCTCAGTTCAGGTTACTATGCCAGCTAATTAAAAAGATTTGATCTATATCCCAGAAGATTCAAGAATGCCATATCAAGCACTTAATAAATAAAAACTAGGCAGTATGCAATAGATAGAGCAATGGGCTTGGAAATACTCATCTTCATGAGTTCAAATCTGGACTAAAACACTTTTTAGCTGTATAACCCTGGGCAAGTCCCTTAACCCTGCTTACCTCAGTTTCCTCATCTGCAAAATGAACTGGAGAAGGAAATGGCAAACCAGTCCAGTATCTTTGCCAAGAAAACCCAAAAGGGGTCACAAATAGTTGGGCATGACTGAAACAACTCAGCAGCAATAGGCTAAGAAAAGATAAATAAAACATTTGTTAAACCCCAAAAGTGGTCATGGAGAGTTGGACATGACTGAAACTACTGAACAACAACAAAATGCATGTGTTATCCTTTTTTCAGATGAGGAAATGGACTCCCAGATGGTTTAAAGTGTCTTGCCTCATGTCACACAGTTCAAGTACCTGTTGGAACTTGAATTTCCAACTGAACATCCAGGGTACTTGTTACTATATCAGCCAGTCTATGATAGCTAAACCTGGGCAAGCCATGTAGCCTCTCAGTGCCTGAGTGTCCAAGACAGAAGAGTTGAAGCTCACATTAATAGACTTTCCTCACTAGAAGTTCCCTGTCCATCTGCCCCCTTTCTTTCAATCAAATGGATAACACCCTAGTCCAGAATCTCTTTATTTCTTGGCTGGACTTTTACTGTAGCCTCCTAATTGATGTCCCTTCTTCAATCGCCTCTCCATTCCAAACTATCCTTCACATAACTGTCAAAATGATTTTCCTAAAGTAGAGGTCAGACTGTGTCACTCCCCTCCCTGCTCAATAAACTCCAACGATTTCCTATTACTGCTCTGGGCAAATACAAACTCCTGTGCTGGCATTCAAACACCTTCACAACATCCATTTAACCCATCTTTCCAACTTTATTATTAATTACTCCTCCTTATCCCCTCTTTGATCCAGCCAAACTGGTCTTCTCACTGTTCTTCACACAAGATGCTCCATTTCCCTTCTCTGTAATTTTGCAGTGACTGTCCCACATGCCTTTAATATCCTTCTTCTACTCTTCTCCCTAAGAGAGGCTTTTAATAAATGGCTATTGGTTGATTGGGTGATATGCTAATAAAGACAGAAGTCTTAAAATATGTATTATTATCATTCATCAGTTTTCAGGATAGGGAAGAAAGTAGTTCAGACCCTACAACTGACACTACACAACTTTGTATTATCAATTATAGGACTCAAAGCTGAGTGGAGATGAATGAAGGTAGACCTACTGACTCTCAGCCCTAATGTTCTTTCTACTGTACAGCACTGGTGGTGGAATAATTTAAGAAAGTAAATAGAAGAAATTTTCAGAAGACTCAAATAAAACGTAATCAAATTTAGATAAACCATTGCATCTCAGAGATGGAAGGGATCTCAGATGTTATCTAGTTTAACCAGTATTGGAAAAGAAATTTCCTCTCTGTTATCTCTGACCAGTGGTCATCCAGTCTCTGTTTAAAGTTCCCAAATGTGTGGATACTCATTATACATCCCTTTCTACCTGGGGACATCTCTAATTCCTAGAACACTGTTCTTTTTATCAACTCAAAATATACTTCTCTGCAACTTCCACTCATACTTCCTACTTTTGCCCCTTGGAACCAAGAAGAATAAATTCCTTAACAACCCTTTGAAAATTTCAAAACAGTGATCATAGCTGCCCACCAATATCTTTTTTCTCTAGACTAAACATATGTAGTTCCTTCAGCTGATAAACATATGGCCCAGTCTCCAGTCCTTTCACCACCCACATCACCCATTTTTTAATTCTCTCCAGCTTGTCACTTGCCCTTCATAAATGTACTACCCAGAATTGTTCATAATATGCCAGATATGATGATTAAATCATGTGCCACTTGGAACAACCCAAACAGCAGCTTGGGATGGGGGGAGGGCAGAGAGTAGGAATCATCACTATTGGGGAGGAAGGAAGGGAACAGGAAGGAGGTTAGTGAGAAAAGCCAGTGTCCAGCAGGATAGTAGGTTTTCCCAGCTCCTCCTTCCTGGCTCTGCAACATCTTTCAACTCCTGCTCCCTCCTCTCTCTGTGCTCCCTGATGCCAAGGAAGGATGGAAGTTGCATGTGCCTTGCTTTTGGTGACAGGTAGACAAAGCTACTGAGGCTAATTAGTACCAGGCTATGTGCCTGACCTTTACCCCAGCACTGGGCTCTGTTGCTCCACTTCATTCCCAATTAATATGCTGGGATACCCAGGCTCCCCCTTCTACCTCCTTTCAGATTCTTTCCCTTTCACTTTTGGGCTGCAGCAAGTCCCTCCCTTCCTTTTTTCTCCTTTCATTTTTGATTCAATTGACTCAGTAATTAATACATTTTATATTATAGAATCATAGGACTACAAAACATTAAAGCCAGAAGGGGAATGTAAGACCCGGTGATAGAACGGCTCATTTTACAGATTAGAAGGCTGAGGACTGGAGAAATAGTGTGGTTTGCCCAAAGGCTCACAGCTGATTAGGGCCAGAGCAGGGACCAGAACTCAGTTTTTCTCATTTTCAAGGAAGGAGCAAAGTCCACTAAATCACAGTAATTTCCACTAGTGAATGAGGTACAGTGGAAAGAGCCTTAGACAGGGAATTCGTTTTTGTTGATAAACTGTTTCAGCAACGTCTGCCTTTTCATGACTCCATTTTTGTTGCTGTTGTTGTTTTCATCAGAGATACTGGAGTGGCTTACTATTTCCTTCTCAGCTCATTTTATAGATGAGGAAACTGAGGTAAACAGGGTTAAGTGACTTGTCCAGGGTCACACAGCTAATAAGTGTCTGAGGCCACATTAGATCTCAGGAAGATGAGTCTTCCTGACTCCAGGCCCAGGACTCTATCCACTGTACCACCTAGCTGCCCTAGATTGGGAATTAGGCAACTTGGATTCTCATTTTGGATCTTTCCTATCTAGTTATGTGACTATAGATGAGCACGTCTTTTCTCCTCTGTGGTCTCAGTTTTCCTTTTGCATACATGGTAGGTAAATTTAAAATAAGGAAGCAAATCGAACTAGATTACCTATGAAGTATCTTCTGGCTCTGACACTCTATGTGTTTGTTAATTGGCCCAATATAGTATGCCTCTTGGGTATTGGAGGTGAACCAAGGAATTCATATTGCTGAACTCACTCCTAATGGATCACATAGGGCTGTTTATTGGTCAAAGGATACATTTAGAAACATGTGTTATTTCTGTTTTACAGACAGACTTGGGTCTCAGCACTCCTGAACTCTGAGATATACAGTGTCAGAGATGTCACTGGATATTTCATCAACTGGGAGATGCTTTGAACATCACTCATGATACTTGACTGAGGTGACCTGAGGGAGATGTTCTGGTGCTGGCTTTTCATCCAGTGGGCAACATGAGTCATCATGCGCTCTGAGCCAATCAGGGGTCAGACCTAAGGAATGGCCCAATAGGAATCAAACATTATAACACAGATAGACATGAAAGCTTGGCCAATGATGACTAGAATATAAATTATTACTATACCTGAATTGTGCAAAGTAAGATGCAAAGAATGCAAGCCATTCAAAGTTGTAAAACAGTGTCATAGATGTTCCTTTTCCAAGTTGCCTCAATACCCTGGACAACTACAGACAGTCTATCATTTATTGAATGACTATATAAGTCATTCTGGGGCAGCTGTAGTAGAAAAAGCACTGGGTCTAAAGTCAGGAAGATTTGACTTCAAATCCAGCATCAGGAACTTATTAGCTATGTGACCTTGGGCAAGTCACTCAACCTGTTTGCCCCAGTTTCCTCATCTGTAAAATGAGCTGGAGAAGGAAATGGGACACCATTCCAGTATTATTGCCAAGAAAAGCCTAAATGGGGTTACTAAGAGTTGGGCATGACTGAAATGACTCAGTGACAAAAATAAGTCATTCTTCATTGCATCTCTCTGATATCTTTTGGTTGTCAACTTTGATTTTCCAGAGACTATTGTATTCTATAATTTCTAGCTATACATTAAATTGGCCACTGTACAAAGTAAGGACAAAGGACCCTGTCTTTGGTGGTGAGGTGAAGTCAGGGTAGGCATCCAAGATAGGACAGATACACAATATGGAGAGACCCATAAGAAAGAGAAAAACTCCAGAGTAAAAACATTAATCTGAGAGGTGATTGGATGATTCAATTCAATAAGCACTCATTAAATCTCCACTGTAAATTTGTAGACCCTGCCCTCATAGTGCTTAAAGTCAAGGAGGTATCAACATATACTGGAGAGTAGAAGGTATGTAAGGGTACAGATGGATAAAAGTAGAAATACACACATATAGTTATAAATGTGTGTGCATAGTTATACACATATATGTAGGTGAATGTGTATGCATGCATACATGATGTTCCAAAAGTCTTAGTACAGTTTTAAAACTTCAGCCACTTGGTCAATTAGGCCAAATTCTTCTAAGCCTTTTGAAATTATTGTCTATATTATGGAGAGGGGAGAGAGAGGGAGAGTAGGGTCAGCTAGGTGGTGCAGTGGATAGAGTGGATAGAAGTTCGAATCCAGCTTCAGATACCTACTAGCTATGTGACCCTAGAAATGTCACTTAACCCCAATTGCCTCCCTCCACCCCCCAAAAAGAGTAGGACTCCAAATTCAATGGCTATGTGCTCTCTATTACAATCATCCAAGTGTTTATCTCCTTATGTTGAGAAGAGCTAAACAAAAGACTCACTGGAACCTTTTCTGGATTTCCTCATCAGTATTTGGTCTGGTGAGTTTTCTAGATCTCTCTGGGGGAATTGTGGAGAGGAGTTCAACTTCCTACTATTCTGCCATTTTGACTCTCCACTCCCTCCTCATTTTTCAGGTGAGGAAATTGAATCTGAGAGAGGTTATGTGACTTGCCTAGGGTGACACAACTAGTAAGTGCTTGAAATGCGACTTAAAATTCGATTTTCCTTACTTCACATTAAGCACTCTATTCTTCTACAGGAGAGAAGTTATCTTTGGGAAACTAGAAAGGAAGCAATACCCAAAGTGGTCCAGGTGGGGTATTGGATTGTCTGGAACAAACTAAATCTCTTTGAGTCCTCTGGATGTCTCTTTTCTACCTGAAGTCAATAAAAACAAAACAAAAAGCATGATGAGAGAGGTATAAGCTGTGAAGCCTGTACTCAAAGTACTCACAATATAATTGGAGAAACAAGGCATAGAGACAGTAAAAGACAACCCACACTTTCCTTTCTGAGCCGAACTGGGCACTCCATGGCTGCTACATACATTCTCCAAGACTTGATACTAGTGAACAGAGACCAGGAGAAAGTCTCAAAACATTGAAACAAAGGAGGTGCAGATCCAAATGGAGGAGATAAGGTGATGCAGAATTAGAACCTCTAGACCTCTAACTCCATCCATAATAGTGGGACTTCTGGTGCTGTGAGGTTTTTTGGCAAGATTGGATCCTGATGCTCGGAGGAGGATTAGCTATTTGGCTTAGGGCATTTTTTCCTAGCTATTCCCCTCTGACTGAGGAGGGAATTCTCCCCCTCTTCATCTCTTCCTCAGGCTTCCTTCAAGTATCAGTCCCTACCATCTTCTATGAGCTTTTCCCAATCTCCCATCCTTCTATTGCTTATTTCTCATCTTATCTTGCATATAATTTGTTTACAAATAGTTGTTTGTGTATAGCTCCCTCCCCCCCATTAGACTATAAAATCCTTGAGGGAAGAGATCCTCTTTTGCCTTTTTTTGTATTTCTAGAATTTAGTACAGTGCTTGTCATGTGGTAAGTGCTTAATAAAACTAAGTGTCTAAGTTTGCTGCCCATGTGCTGATGTGCATTGGTAGAGGAGTTTGCTCCCTGAGAGTACTTCTCACTGTTGAATTCACAGGTCCTGGACACAAATTACTCACTACTTACAGCTTATCGTAACTCATTCTGGACCTGGACATTCAGACCAAATTTGGAAGAAGCAGGAAAAACAAGGTACTTGGAGCTGCTCCATCTGGATCTTCCTTGGAAAGGAAGTAGGAGTCTTGTGCAGGTAAAATGAGCATTATCTGGCTTCATTAGCAACTATGCAGGGTGTAATGAGGATAATCTGTTTCCATCTCCCTGCCAATTGAGGGCATTGGAAAGAAGTATCACTGGAGACAAAAATTAAACTAGAGCTTCCTGAACTGCTCCTGCATCAACTCAGGAAGCAGGTGGGGCTGATAAAATACCTGCTGGCCTTGTCATCTTGAGTGTGCAATTCTGAATACTAGGTACTTTCATTCAATTTGAGAATGAAAAGGAAAATGTCATCCAGGAAGAAACAGGCCCAGATAAGTGCTTTGTATAGTCACAAAGGCAGTGAGCTACAGAGCCAGAATAAACCTCATGACAAAAGATCATGGTTCACAGAGCTAGGACTGGAAGGAAATTCAGAGGCCATCTGACCCAGTCCCCACAACATGACAGATGTAGAAACTGAGGCCCAGAGAAATTAAGTGATATGCCTAAAGTTACTTGGCACTCAAACCTAGGTAATATGATTATAGATTCTTGGCCCTAGAAGAATACCAGAGGTCACCAGCTCAATCTACCCATTTTTATAGCTGAGGAAACAGAGACCCTCTTTACTTCTTGCTTCTTTGGATTCCTTAAAGTCTCAGTTAAAATTGTACTTTCCACAAGAAACCATGACTGCTCCCTCCCCTAATGCTAGCATCTTCTTTCTGATGATATATCTTGTTTGTACGTAACTGTTAACCAGTTGTCTCCCTCATTAAGATCTTTAGGGTAGGGACCGTTTTTGCCTTTCCTTGTCTCACTTCAGACAGTGCCCAGAGCATAGTAGGTGCTTAATAAATGGTTGGCTTGCTTTGACTTAAAAACCTACCCAGATTCACAAGGTAGAAGAGCCTGAATTCAAACCCAACATAGATTTTGAGATACTTATTCCAACCTTTTAATTTTTTTTTTCTGTTGCAGGGTTTTATTTTTCCCTGGTTACACGTGAAAACAATTTTTAACATTCATTTTTAAAAACTTTTCAGTTCCAGATTCTCTCCCTTCCTCCCTCTCCACCCCCACTCATTGAGAAGGCAAGCATTTGATATGGTTTATACATGTGCAGTCATGCAAAACATATAATAATCACCCAACCTCTTAATTTTGGGGCTGAGGAACTAATGTCAAGAGAAATTAAATGGCATGCCCAGGGTCATGGGGCTAGGGAGTATCAGAGGTAGGATCTGAACCCAGATCCTCCTGATTCCCAGTCTAGCACTTCTGACCACTACATCATGATGCCTCTGACTTCAAAGACAGCCTACTTTCCATTTTGTCACATTGCCTCTGTGAGAAGAATTTCAAAGTCCAGGGCATGGAAGGGTGCCTTCTGAGTTTACCCAGTCCCTTCTGGCAGGTGGGCCTGCACTCAAACCTTTCAAAGGGGAGGCTCAGGCCCCTGTGTTCCCATTCATTAACCATATTTGCTCTGGGAAAGGCCTAGTCTGACTCATCTACTTACTGATTTAGTTGAGGCCTTTATTCTCTGTCCTCAGTGGGCAGAGAACAGCTGCTCCCTGTTGCTGCTGTGAACTATGGGAAAGAGAACTCTCAAGTCACCAAGGTACCCTGACCATCCTGGCATTAGGTCTTACTCAAACCTGTATGGGGAAGATCATTGTTGAGTAACATCTCACCTACTACTGTTGCACATTTGTGCAGCTGACTGGTCCCCATGACTGCAGTTATGGTAACAAGGCCTTTAAGTACCGAACATCCTCCTCCTGGGGAGAGCTGCCCACCAACCCTCTTGCTGCTGCAGAGCTCATCCATCTGCTGCCTGTTTGCTGCTCAGCCAAGAAGCCTCAGCACCTGTAGTCAGGCTTCCCAAAGGCTCCTCTGTCCTTTCTGATTCGTGGCCCCACATGGGCATGGCAGGGATGGCTGGCAGTGGGTACCGCCCTAGAGCTGTGCCAGCTACAGAAACGATGGAAGCTCCCCAGGACACTGGCGCAGAGAGGCCTTGTAACACGATTCACCATCAGCCTGTACTCAGCCTGGTTCCCTTTGCTCTCTCCACTAATGGGTTGGACCAGATGGTGAATTATCTCAACTGATTTACAGCAATTGAGGCTGAGCAGGGGAGAGTGAGTGATGGGCATGAAGCAATGTTGTCTCAGCTCTGCCTCAGAGCAGCTGAAGGCTATGCCAGGAGGATGGGAAGGGGGAGGGGGTGCAGGGGGATATGGACAGACAGAAGCAAACTGAGGGGGAGGCAGGGAAGAAATGAGAAAAGAAGGGAGAAAAAGAAGAAATAGTGACACCAGGGAGGGGTAACAGGAGTGGGGAACGGAGGAGAAGAAAAAACAGGGAACGAGTGAAGTGGACAAGCAAGGAGATGACAAGAAGGGGGAAGGAAACAAAGGACAAGGAAGAGAGATAGAGGAGAGAGAGAGAGGAGAGAGAGAGAAGGAAGGAAGGAAGGAAGGAAGGAAGGAAGGAAGGAAGGAAGGAATCAGAGATAGTAGAAGGATGAAGGGGAGGAAGAGAGGAGAGAGAACATGTGCATCCCAAATCATCACACAGCTCTAGTCACATTGAAAATCAGAGCTCTCAATTGATCAGCACCTTTCCCTCCCAAGTTGAAGGGTGAAAATGATTGCTAGTTGTGGGCATCACTCACTCTGCTCTGGATCACAAACCAGGCTGACTGAATGTTTAAATGGGATACCAAGTTGTCAGCCCAAATGACACATGACTGTTGTCTCTAGGGGATTGTGTGTCTGAGTCTGCTTGTGAGGGCACTCATGAGATTTGTAATACTTAGTGTTACTTCGAGAATACTGACCTCTGTTCCCCCCAGACACACATACACACACACACTCACAGAGATTCACATACACACATACACACAGATACATACACACACAGATACACACACACTTCTCAGGGGCATTTTGTAGAGGGGATCTTATTGGGTAACATTTTAGCAGCAACTCATGACTCCCTCAGCTCCCAGCAAGGGCTTCAATGGAATGTGTAGTGGAGGGAGTGATGATTCCAAGTACATAGTGAGGCATCCATGACCCTCACTCCTCAACATCTCCCCCTCCACCCCCACATGCTTCAAGGATCTCAGAACTATCTTTCATAAGATATAAAATCTTTTATTGCTAAGCAGCTATAAGATATAATGAAAAAAGTGCTAGACTCCGATTCAGGGAGCTTTAGGTAAATTTCTGGCTCTGGCATTTACTAGCTGAATGACCTCAGGCAGATTGCATCCCCTTTGAATGTGACTTTCTATACCTGTAAAATGGGACTAATTATACTTGAACTAGATACCTTACCAGGCAGTCATGAGAAAAGGGCTTTGTAAATGTTGCAGGGTTAGATTTAGTCAGAAGGAGAGTCAGAGTACAACTCCCTCATTTTACAGGAGAGGGGCATAAGTCTCAGGAAAACAAAATGGCTTGCCCAGGTAAGTGGCCAAGCTGAGATTTCAGCCCAGCAGCTCTAATTCAAAATTTCATGTCCTGTCCACTGTATTATGATGTTTTCTGAAACAGGTAGACAAGCTTCATGCCCATACTCAATGATACTAAGATATGGGATAAAATGCTCATAGTTCAGAGAATGTTTGGCCATCATAGAAGAAGGTGAACTCAGAGAAGGATTCTACCTCCCTTCTACCTGTTCTCCCCACCTGAACTATAACTAGAAATAAATTCAATTGTCATGGAAAGTTGCCAGGGTAAGAGTGAGAGCAAAAGGATGACTTACCAGTCAGTGAAAGGTGGACTCAAGCTCGGCCTTGCCAAGCTTTTTAAAATGAGGTGGTGGAGTAGTTGGCCTCAGGCCTTTCTAGCTCTAGCATTCTGGGTTTCTAGGTTAGGGTCAATATGGTGGTAGCATGGATGCTCTGACTGGCCTGGGAGGCAGGAGATGCTTTGAGTCCTAGGTGAGGCTTAGAAAGTGCACCCCCTCGTGCTAAAAAAAAAGCATGTTCCCTATTCACAGAGGTCTGGAGCCTAACAATATAACAAAGTACTTTAGAGAATGGAATTTTTTGGTGCTAAGGATATGTGCACTTAGAGTAATCTGGAGGTGTCCCTTGATGAATTTCCTAACCATACTGCATAGTAGCCAGGCTGGCTATTTCTCCCAGCCCTTATCCTACCTTTGCTCATCCCTTTCTGCATTTCTCTTCTCTTCTGAGGCAGCGAGGCGACACTCACTGTGGCTGGAGTACCGGCCCTGGAATCAGAACAGACCTGAGTCCAACCATGGCCTCAGACTTCCCAGCTCTGTGACTCTGAACAAGTCATTTAGAGGTTCTACCTCTGTTTTCTCAACCATGAAATATGGACTCCCTCACAGGGTTGTCATAAAGATTAAATTAAATAATATTTATAAAGTGTTTAGCACCGTGCTTGGCATAAAGGAGGTACTTAATAAATACTTGCTTTCTTCTCTGCTCATCTTTATTTTGATCATCCTTCACTCTCCATTCTGACTTCTCTTCTCATGGATGACAACATACAGAGACCATGTTTAGACCTATATTTGTAAAAAGTTCATCTGTGGGGGCAGCTAAGTGGCACAGTGAATAGAGCACCGACCCTGGAGTCAAGAGGACCTGAGTTCAAATTCAACCTCAGACACTTGGCACACTGTGTGACCTTGACCAAGTCACTTAACCCCAATTGCCCTGCCTTCCCCCCTTCAAAAATTTTTTAAAAAAAAGTTCATCTGTCTAATCTAGCTGACTCCCACACCCTTTCAAATATTAATAACTCACAGTCCTAGAGCATGTTGAGGTTAAAGGAGCATTTTTTCCACGACAACTCTGTCAATATACACACGCATAGATATAAACATACCTGCACAAATGCAAATATGCATACACAATACACATATACACCTATGCATGTGTGTTTATATGTGTATGTGTTTAATATGTAGGCATGTATACATTTTATTGTTTAGTCATATCTGACTCTTCATGACTCCATTTGAGTTGTTTTTGTTTTTACAGAGATACTGGAGTGGTTTGCCATTTCCTTCTGCTCATCTTACAGATGAGGAAACTGAGGTGAACAAGATTAATTGGCTTGCCTAGAGATCTGAGTCTTACTGATTCAGGGCCTAGAGCTCTATCCACTGTACCACCTAACGGATACATGCACACACATACACTCACATAAATACATACATATTTATGCACACATATATACACATACATACATATATATGTATGTGTGCGTTTAGATTCTCATAAACCTCGGAGGTAGATACTGCTGGTATTGTTAGCCTCATTTTATGGATGGAAAAACAGTCTGGGAGAACATAAGTGGTTTCCCGCAAGTGACATAGCTAGTTGAGAGCCGGCTGCAGACATTTTGATTCTTCTGGCCTTGGAGAGCTCCATGTTGGTAATGCACTATATAACAATAAAAGCATTCATAGAGGGCTTTGCAACGTGCTTTATGCCTTTTAGACTTTACACCTTTTATCATTACAAGAACCCCTGAAATAAGTTATTATATCCATCTTACAGATGAGGAAACTGAGACAAACAGAGGTTAAATGACTTGTCCACATTTGAACTCAGATCCTCCTGACTCTTTGTTGAGCATGTCTAGCAAGATCAGTTTCAAAAGCAATGCCTGGTCCTAGGTGCTGTCCTAGATTCACAGACAGACCAGATTCAATAGCAGTGACCAAAAGTTCCAAATTTCTAACCCTGGAAGACAGCAGTTAGGGATGGGGTGCAGTAGGAGCCTCACACATGCACTTGGTTTGTATCCAGATGATATAGGATTATATTCCAGCTCAACTACTTGTTCCCTGTATGACTTTGGTCAAGTCACTTCCTCTCTGTGCCTCAGTTTCCTCAGATATAAAATGAAGAGCTAGACTTGATTATATTTGAGTAATTCCTTCCAGTTATTTGATGGTCCAGGAAGCATAGTCCCTGCCCTCAGGGCAATTCCTAAACTTATGGGAGGAAGACACAGTTCTGACCCTTGGCACAACCCTAGTCTGATGGGGGAATACATCCTCATCTTCCCCTCTCCTCTCACAGAACTCAATCTGAGGCAAATAGAAATATGAGCAGACAAATAAGACATAGAAGCCCATGAAACCAGTGCAACTGAGTATGAGTGGACAGGGGTATTATCACATAGCCCAAGTCTGATCTCAATGCACTCCTTTGAAAGCTACACCTGTGTTCAAAGTATTTAAATATTTAAAGCTACCATTCATGAATCTCCATTTATTGCTTTGCTTTTACTCTACCAAACCACAGAATGACAAGATGAATAGCAAGGACATATCACCTTCCTCCCCTATACAGAGGGGCACACTACCACCAGTTACCATGCCTCCAGTAGAAGAAGAAGCAGTCATTGTTGGGATGCCTCACACTCTTAGGCTGGCACTCCAGCTAGACCATCTCTTTATTTCTGAGTCTGCTTGGTTCTGCTTCCATGTATAGTTTTTAATGTAATCTACAGCAGAGGTGTCAAACTTGTAGCAACTAGCCTCATGTGGCCCGCAAAGTTTCCCAGTTCAGCCCAAACTATATTAAGATACAATTGGGAAATTTTCAACAAATAATTGGTTGTATTGGGTGAGGGAAAATGAAATTCCATCCAAATCACTATGACCTTTATAATTAGGATTGAGAGCTTCAGGGGTTGTATCCCAAAGAGATCATAGAAGTAAGAGGAAGACCCATATGTACAAAAATACTTATTGCAGCTCCCTTTGTGGTGGCAAAAACCTAGAAATTAAGGGGATGCCCATCAATTGGGGGATGGCTGAACAAGTTGTGGTATATGAATGTAATGGAATACTATTGTGCTATAAGAAATGGGGCGGAGATGATCTTTATATTTACCTGGAGAGGCTTATACAAACTGATGCTAAGTGAGAAGAGCAGAACCAGGAAAAATTTGTACACAATCACAGACACATCATATGTGTGATGACCAACCTTGATAAACTGGACTTCTCTCAGCAACACACTGTTAAAAGACAACTCTACAAGTTTCAGGATGAAAGGAGATATCTACATTCAGAGAAAGATCTAGAAAGAACAGAGTTTAAATGAAGACTGAAGCAATACATGCTATCGTTCTTTTCCATGTTTGGTTCTCTTTCTTTTTTCCCATTGTTTGCTCCATTGGTTACAAC